>CAUOFW020000525.1:0-228820 GCA_963454935.2 Ilex paraguariensis
GTTTTCGATGTAACCAAAGAAGAGAATATTCTTTCAACTCTTTTCGTGATCTATTAAAATCTGATGATACTGTTTGACAATTTTCTTGTATTGATACACCTGAACAGAATGGTGTAGCACACAAACACCGACATATTATGGAAACGGCACGCTCTCTCTTACTGTCAGCAAATGTTCCAAGTTCTTTTTAGGGGGAAACAATTCTTACTGCAGTCCATCTGATTAATTCTATTCCCACTGTCATTACCTCTGGAATTTCTCCATTTGAAAAACTATGTGGTAAGCCACCTGATTATTTCTCTTTGCATGTATTTGGGTGTACCTGTTTTTGTTTTGCTTTCTAGTGTTCTTCGTACTAAGCTCTCTACTCGTTCAGCTTTATGTATTTTCCTTGGTTATGGTGAGGGTCAAAAGGGGTATCATTGCTATGATCCTGTTTCACACAAACTCTATGTCTCTCGTCATGTTATTTTCATAGAGCATATTCCTTTCTTTTCTATTCCATCTAGTTCTTCACATTTGAATAAATCTGATCTCATTTATATTGACCCATTTCCCGCTGATGTTCCCTCTGACACTTATGTTGGTGATATGACTGTTTCTGATGTACCCATCACTCGTCCCCCTATTGTGCATACATATGTTCGCAGGAATTCAACTATCTCTCTACAGATGTGGTGCCTCCCCTTTCTTTTCTTGCCACCCAATCAGGTTTAAACAATGTGGATCATACCCGCGTTATCCTCAGCACTCTCGCAAATGTCCAGACAGGTTTGGTTAGAGTAACACTTGTTATTCTCCTGCCTATTGTTCTTTCTGCCTATTTCTTTCTTACTTCTATTTACTCCTTATCTGAACCCACCTCCTACAAGGAGGCTTTACTTGATCCACTTTGGAAACAGGTTATGAAAGAGGAGTTTTCTGCCTTACATAAGACCAGCTTGGGAACTAGTGCCTTTACCACCTGGCAAACGCCCCATTGGTTATAGGTGGGTTTATAAGATAAAAACTAAGTTTGATGTTCTGTGGACAGGTATAAAGCTCGATTATTAGCCAAGGGTTTTGCTCAGGAGTATGGTATAGACTATGATGAGACTTTTGCCCCTGTTGCAAAGATGACCACTATTCGCACTGTGATTGCAGTTGCTGCCATTCGCCAATAAAATTTGTCTCAGAAAGATGTGAAAAATGCATTTCTTCATAGAGATTTAAGTGAAGAGGTTTTTATGACTCCTCCTGGATGGTCTCATAGTCCTGGTCAAGTATGTCGACTTCACCGAGCTTTATATGGCCTTAAACAGGCTCCTAGAGCATGATTTGCCAATTTTTTTTTGGTTCTTTGTAACTTGGGTTTTCGCGCCAATGACCATGATTCTGCTGTCTTTTTACGGTCTACTTCCTCAGGGTCTATTATTCTTTTACTATATGTTAATGATATGATTATTACGGATGATGACATTGCTGACATATGCTTATTGAAAACCCAATTGCAGGACCATTTTGAGATGAAAGATTTAGAGTAACTTAGATATTTATTGGGTATTGAGATTACATCATCTCCTAAAAGATATCTTCTCTCTCCGTCCAAGTATCCTTCAGATGTTATTCAACAAGCTCGTTTATCAGATAATCGGACAGTTGAAGCACCTTTAGAGCTCAATGTTCGTTACTCTTCTTCTGATGATACTCCCTTGTCTGACCCTACGCTCTATCGTGCTATTGTTGGGAGTTTAGTATATCTTACAGTCACTCGTCCGAATATCTCCTATGTTGTTCATATTGTTAGCCAATTTGTTGCCTCACCCACCACTGTTCACTGGGCTACGGTTCTTCGTATTCTTCTGTATCTTCGAGGTACTCTGCACCAGAGTTTGTTATTCTCTTCTTCTATAGAACTCAAGGCTTATTCTAATGTTGACTGGACAGGTGATTCTATGGACCGTAAGTCTACTACGGGCTTTTATATTTTCCTTGGTGATTCTCTTGTTACTTGAAAAAGCAAGAAGCAAACTATTGTTTCTCGTTCATCTGCTAAAACTGAATTTCGTGCTATGTCATCTACTGTAGCTGAGATAGTTTAGTTACGATGGCTCCTTGTTGATCTTGGCATCATGTTACCTACGCCGACTCCCATGTATTATGACAATACTAGTGCTATTCAAATTGCTCATAACTCAATCTTTCATGAGCGCACAAAGCATATTGAGATTCATTGTCACTTTGTGCGTCATCATCTTCAGTTGGGCACTATCTCCCTCCCTTTTCTTTCTTACACTATGCAGTTAGCAGATTTTTTCACAAAATCGCATACTATTACTCGCTTTCACTTTCTTTTTGACAAACTCTTGATGTTTTATACTAGCACAACATGAGTTTGAGGGAGGGTGTTAGAGTAATTAGAATATTTAACCTTAAGGGTAGTTTAGTCCTTTTATTCTTTTATGTTGCCCTACTATAGAAAGACTTTTGTATGCATTTTTCTATTATGTTGTAATACAATCATTCTCTATTATCTCTTCTCTTTCTCTCTTTACTTTTATCAAAGTTTACAAATTAGACACCTCATTCCCCTTTTTCCTATTATATAAACAGATGAAGAATTAGCAAATAACACATAAGCATTACAGAAGTAGAAACCCATCTTTTTCTTCTCCTTCTTTATCGCAGAAACCCTACCAAACTAGCAGTAGTAATGTTCCAGATCCAAAGTTCCTGACCAAAGCCCTAGTAGTAGCAAGCAACAACCCACCATCACTTCCTGTGCTCGACCATTGCTCCAGATCTCTCTCTCTCTCTCTCTCTCAAACAATCAATTAGCCAAATAGATTGAACCAATCTATCAATTTTAAGTTTTCTTTTTTTTTTTTTTTTAAATTTCCAATGGTCCCAACCCAAACTGAGACCCATTGTGGGTTTTTGATCAAATTTTTTAATTATATAATTTCTATTACTCACCAATTAATCTAATTACAACTTAACTCATTGAGTTTTTTTTTTGTGTAATAGAAAATTTAATAATTACACGTACATGAAAGAGAAAATCATTAATGTTATTAGCAACATAATTTGGGGACATAATGAGTTGTCACCAATAAAATGATAATAAAATACATTTAATGATGGATCACATTACAGCATTAAATGCATTCCACTATCTTTCTATCGATGACAACTCATTATGTCACCAAATTATATCCCTAAATTATGTCCTAATAATATTGCTCGGAGAAAATACATACAAGTTGTAGTTAAAATGATTAAATAGACAAGTTTTTTTTATAATAAAATATACATTTTTAAAGCTAAGAATTGAACTATATATATACATCTATTAATTTATAATTTTTAAAAATTATAAATTAATATAATATTCATATCACTAGTTTTGGGATCTAATGTATTTATGAAGTTCAAATATTTATGGATACATATAACATAGATGATTTTGGTTTAGTTCTAAAATGCTTACATTGAATATAGATGATGATAAATATTTTCCCATAGCGCCCTTATTATTCTTTTTTGCAATGATTAATGTGTTTAATAATGCATCTTAAGAATATGATGCATGGATGATGATGTTTACATTTATTATAATATTTTATAATTTTTTTAAATTTATTTGAGCCTTCTATATAGTGTTTTGAGCTTATCGGGCGATACCGCGCTGCGACCAATGTGTCTCAGTACCCTCCGAGTCAAGGATCAATACCACGACCTTGAACTATGATGCAAGTTAGGCGTTTACACTTTGTAGATTATGTCATCTTTTATCACATCTCCTTTGCCTTTTCTTTGGCATGTTCTTTTTGTCGTTGATTCTGTGGGATGATTGTGAGTTCTATTGGAATGAATCAGTTTGAATCAAATGAGAATCAGTGATTCGCCTGGTTTTTACCAATTTTGGCCTAGACAGAATCGATTCAAATTCAATTCAGGATTTTTTAGTAACAATCATCGATATCGTATCGATAGTGGCCGAGGCAGATACAACTCTACTGATTCGTATCGGTCTCGGTCGATACCTTGAACCGTGAATTGGGGGCATAAAAGATCAACTTAAAAAGAAAATGTGTGAATCAAGTAATTAGTCATCTAGCTGATTACCCTACTTACCAACATGAAATTAAGCACAATATGGCAAATCCAAATGGTTATATCATATACACCATGCCACCATGCTATTCCAGAACATAAGAAATTCTCCTCATATTTATTCAGTGCCTCGTGTTTTGATTTCTTTGCTTTTTACAGGTACCCTTCAAGTTGACCAGCATCAGGCCCCAATATTGGGGCTACCCAATAGTACATAAAGGCTTCTCTTGTCACCAAAGAAGCTAGTGCACATGCACATAATAAGACACAAAGCACAAATAAATGGTCATCAAAATGCTTGGCATGTTAGAGTATTTTAGCATATTATTCATAAAGGTAATTTAGTCATTTACTTTATGTATGATGTCCTACTATATAAAAGTCTTTTATTGTGTATGGTAGGCAATGTTTTTGTTGTTGCACAGACTAAGTATGTTGTAATAATATTTTCTCTCTCTCTCTTATTTCTTCTTTATTTTTACGCTGATCAATGTTTACATGGCATCAGAGCGAGTTGCGATTACTAAACACAACCAAGATATAGGAGAACTTTCATGAAAATTTCTAAAGGAGAGCTACAACTAACGTCGTCATTGTATGTGATTACTCAATTTTTCTTGGGCTCTTCAATTCATGGCCATCTAATAAGCCTTTTGATTTTTCAGATGTTTTTGAAGAATTTATTTCAAAATTCTTTAAACCCGATTTTCCAACAGATTTCTTTGAGTTTGAGGTCTACATCCTACCTAAAAGGGTTGATTTAGACCTATTTATGTTCCATTAGCATATTCAAAGTTTTTGGAGTGGAATTGAGTAGGATTTGAGGCTCAAACAAGGTTAGGTAGCCTTCCCTCCTCTTTGATTATGTCTCTAACCAAACTAAATCTTATGTCTCAATTATTTGGGGTCGGCTATATGAGTCCGTCTTTGCTATTTATTTCAATTATACACTATACGTTCATTTAAGTTAAATATTTTCATATATTTTCCTATTGTTTTATTCAATGTTAATTTAAGTCTACCCCTACTTCTAGTACTATTAAGAGAGATTATCTCACTTTTTCAAACTGGTGCCTCTATTGGCCTTCATTGAACATGACCAAACCATTTTAATATATTTTCTCTCTTAAATTATCCTCAATTGGGCTACTCTACCATTTTTGTAATACGGTCATTCCTTATTCCATACTTTCCAATTTTTTCACACATTCACCTTAGTATTCTCATTTCCGTTACACTCATTTTGTCACTATATTGTTTTCTAGTTGCTCAACATTCTGTCACATACAATATTGTTGTTCTTATAGTCGTTCAATAAAACTTACATTTCAATTTATTGGTATCCTCCTATCACATAATTTACCAGAGGTTTTCCTCCACTTAAGTCAACTAACGTCGACTCTATAAATTACATCATCTCTAATCTATCCATCATTTTTAATGATTGATTCTAGATATCTAAATTATTTAATCGTTGATATTTCTTAATTTTCAATCTTAACTTTTTTACTATGTCTATTTTTTTATTACTAAAATTGCATTGCATATATTCAGTTTTACTCCTATTTATTTTAAACTCTTTCGACTCGAGCGTCTATCTAAATTTTTAACTTATTGTTAATCCCCCTTCGAGTTTCATCTACTAATACCATAGCATCTGTAAATAACATACACCATGGGACATCATCTTGAATGTGCCTAGTGAGTTCATCTATAATTAGGGCTTAGGGCGAATAAGTATGGACTTAGGGCCAATCCTTGGTATAATCCTATCGTGATTGAAAATTCTTTACTTTCTCTCACAGAAGACCTAATTATAGTCATAACTCCGTCATACATGTCCTTTATCACCTCAATATATCTATTCATCACTCTTTTTTCTCTCAAGGACCCTCCATATTATATTTCTAGGTCCTTTATCATACGCCTTTCTTAAATTTATAAATACCATGAAAATTTTTCTTCTCCTCTCTATACTTTTCTATGAGTGTCCTCAATAAATATATAGCCTCTACAGTTGATCTATTTGGCATAAACCCAAACTGATTTTTCGACACTATAGTCTCAACTCTTAGGCGTCGTTCAATGACCCTTTCCCATAATTTCATGATATGACTCATTGATTTTATCCCTCTATCATTATTATAATTTTGAGTATCTCCCTTATTTTTATAAATAAATACTAAAATACTCTTTCTCCATTCATCGAGCATTTTCCTAGTAGCAATAATTCTATTGAATAATTTTGTTAACTACGACACCCTCTTATTCTCTAAGCACTTCCAAACCTCAATTGAAATCTCATTCGGTTCTAAAACCTTGCCTAATTTCATTTCCTTCATTGTAAATTCTACCTCTAAATTCTTTATTCTACAAAAAAGAAAATTTCATGGATCCTACCATTTTTTATCTCTTTTAGGTTTCCTAAGTGATTTTCGTTTAATAATTTCCCAAAAATGGTCTTTCCACCGATCATTTATTTCCTCATCTTTAACTAAAAACTTTGAGTCATCGCCTTTGATGCACTAAACTTGGTTAAAATCTCTTATATTCCTCTCTCTAATTTTAGCTAGTTTGTGGATGTCTTTTTCTCCCTCTTTACTACCTAGATTTTTGTACAACTCGTCGTAAGTTTTTACTTAGCACTCTATCTTTTTAACCTCCTTGTTAACTAATTTATATCTTTGGAAGTTCTCTCTATTTCTATTATTTTGTCATCTCTTAAAAAATTCTTTCTTTGCTTTAACTACCGCTTGTACATCGTCATTCCACCACCAAGTTTCTTTTTTCAAAAGCCCTCTACACTTTGACTCCCCAAGAACCTCTCTCGAAATTTTTCTAATATCTTCTGTTATCCTGCTCCACATAATGTTAGTCTCATCCTACAGGTTTCACAAGGCCTCTTTACGAATTCTACTCCTAAATAATACTAGTTTCTCATCTTTTAAATTCCATCATCTCGTTTTTTTTTTTCAAATACTTCTCCTTACTCTATGTTACCCATTAATATATAAATTTAGGATTGTTATCCTATGTTGAGATGTTAAGCTTTCTCCCTGGATAACCTTACAATCTTTACTTGTTAATCAGTCTGTTCTTCTGCTTAAAAAATAGTTTACTTGACTTTTGTTTGGTCCACTCTTGAACATTATTAGATGCTCTCCTAGTTTTCTAAACAAGATATTTGTCATCACAAGGTCATATGTCATTGCAAACTCTAAAATACTCTCTCCGGCTTCATTTCAATCACCATATCCATAACCACCATGACTTATCTCATATTATGTCCTATCTTTTCTTACATGTCCATTGAAATATGCATCTCTATGATTATTTTTTCTCCTATAAGTATTTATTGAACTACTTCATCCATTTACTCCCAAAATTACTTTTTAATATATTCTTCTAACCCTAGTTGAGGTGCATAAGAGTTAATCACATTAATTATATTCTCTCCGACTACAAGTTTGATAAATATAATCATATCTCCTTTACTTGAAACTACTACTATGTTATCTTTTAGGCCTTTATTTACAACTATTCCTACCTCATTTCTTCGTCTATCCTTTCCAGTATAGTAAATATTAAATCCGGTATTTTTTATCTATCATGCCTTCTCACCTACCCACTTAGTTTCTTGTAAGCATGCTATACTAATTTTTCTCTGGCTCACAGTGTCTACTAATTCCATTGTTTTGTCGGTGAGTGTGCCTATGTTCCATGTTACCAATCTAAGTCTATCATCGTGGACTAGCTTTCTTACCACCCACGTTCGTCCACAGCGCAAAGACCCTTTCCCATTTATCACCGCACCCGGGCGCCGATACGGTACGCCGATATGGTACCCCTAACTTATTTGTCGAAACACTGGCACAACGCCCCTAATTGATTTTTTCGACCAAGGCACGCATCACTTATGGTAGCATTAGCGCATATATAATTGTTTGGACTCATTATAGTGGATCCGACAAAGTTTTACGCTGGTTGTCTACTACTACAATTTCTTCTTTCTCTCGACTTTATTGGCCTATTATGTTACTGAATTCTTGTTTTGGCTTGGTGTGCTGGTGCATTGTTGAGATTTATTTACTGGTTTGCTCTAGGCATTTGTTCTTGTGACTGGCTTGAGCTGCTAGTTTGGAGGTGTAGAAATCTGGTTTGGGCTACTATGGTTTACCTTAATTTTGATATAGTTCTTGAATTGGACTGTGAGATTCAGGCTTTGGAGTTGGGTTCATTCAATCCACACACATTTGATTTAGATGACTTTATTGTTATTATTTGACCCTTTGGATTTGGGTCATTTTTTGTTGAAGTAATGGCTAGTGGCAGCTCAGACTCATTATTTGACCCTTTTTTTTTGTTGGAGTAATGGCTAGTGGCAACTCTTTTCAAGCCATCAATGTGAAATCAATTGGTGATAATTATGTTTATTGGGCATATGTTTTGAAAAAATTTCTGTTGGGTAAACTTATGTGGAGTTACATCAATGGTGTTGTGCAAGCTCCAATGGATACCAAGGCAAAAAAAGTATGCAGATTTGAAATGCAATTGGGATATCAACAATGCTAAAAGCCAAAAATCATTGCCACGATTAATAATTCAGTTGATACCATATGGCAGAATTCACCATAGCTAAGGAAATTTGGGACTATCAGACCCAGTTGTTTATTCAATCCAACTTTACAAAGAGATATCAACTTGAGCATGAAATTCGAACTGCATGTCAAGGCGATAGGAACATACAAGAGTTTTACTCAGTTATGACCGGATATTAAGATCAGATAGCAAGGCAGAACCCATCGAATTGAGTACTAACAAGAAGTACCACAATTTTAGAGAGACGCAGTAGTTGGTGCAACTTTTTATGGCACATATAGATGATTTTGAGGGATGTTGTAGGTCTACTCTCCATTATCACCCACTTCCCTTTGTTCCTATAGTGATTAATGAGCTCTTGACTCAAGAGGTTCATCATAAGATCCTTTCTAGAAAGGGTCTTCTTCCCTTACCTAATCAGACTGTATTGATCATTCCTACCAAGGTGACTTCTAACTCACAAAAAAAATACCAAGTTCGAGTTGCTTCAGATGAGTGCAACTTCTGTAATGAGAAGGGCCACTAAAAGGCCCAATGTCCTAAATTAGTTAATAAGAATACAAAGGGGTCATTAAATCAGTCATTTAAGCCCATAGACCGTCATACAACAACAGTTGCACCATTATTGGATGAGTCATACTCATCAGCTCGCAATCTGAGTATGATTGTTGATTAGTTGCGAAAACTCCTCTCGCTCCATCAGCTTGAGCACCCTCTCTGTCAGTAGGTTTGTTTACTTTAATTATTTCAGGTATATCTCGCACCGCCTAAGTTTTTAACTCAGGTATCACACATTACATAACTAGTGATTCTTTCTTATTTGCACGTATTGCCTCTACTCCATCTGTATATGTGGTTGCTGCCAATGGCACTCAAATGCCTTTGGCGGGTGTTGGGACAATTATTTCGCCCCAACTCATACTTCCGGATGTATATTACATCCCTCAACTCACCTTGAATTTAATCTCCGTTAGTTAATTATTTGACTCTAGGTTTTTAGTACATATATCTTTTTCTGGTTGTGTTGTGCAGGATTCACAGTCTAAGAAGCTGATTAGGAAAGGTCGTATAAAGGGAGGATTGTATGTGTTATTGGAGCTCTAGGTTCTAGATATTGTTGCTTCTATTATTGATTTGTATATTTTTCTTTTGAATCCACAGTCCTCTAGATGTTAATTGTGACATCTCGCCTTGATCATATTTCTCATTCTCATTTGAAGATGTTAGCCTCTACCAGTAGTTTGGGTATATTAAGAATGTCATGTCATTTCTTTAGTGGATGCAAGTTAGCTAAATTTAATGCATTGCCATTCAATAAAAGTTCTACTAATTATCTTGCACCATTTGACCTTGTTTATTCTGATATATGGAAACTTGCTCCTATTCCTACACAATAAGGGTCCAAGATATTATTTATTTTTTATTGATGATTATACCAAGTACTATACTACGTTTATTTGATCAAAAGTCAATCTAAATTCTTTTTTATACGCACAGCCTGTTGAGCCATGGTATACACTCAATATTACTTTGTTATAAAATGTTTTCCATATGACCACAAAAGTGAATACACACTTCTTTTTGTGATATATTAAAATTCGATGGTACTCTTTATCAATCCTCTTGTACTAATAGCCCTGAGCGGAATAGTGTTCCCGAGTGCAAACACCGTTACATTATGGAGACAGCACGCTCTCTTTTACCATCAGCAAATGTCCCCGGCTCCATTCAGGGGAAGTCGTTCTTACAATAGTTCATTTGATCAACTACATTCCTACTATTCTCACCACTGGTATATCCCCATTTGAAAAATTGTGTGGTAAGCAGTAAGCCACCTAATTACTTCTCTTTACGTGCATTTGGTTATCCTTGTTTTGTCTTGCTCCCTAATTTCCTTCATACCGAGTCATCTGCTTGATCAGCTTTATGTGTTTTTCTTAGTTATGGTGAAAGACAGAAAACATATTGTTGCTATGGTCCTATTTCTCTCAAACTGTATGGCTCTCGTCATGTTGTCTTTGCGCAATATATCGCTTTCTTTTCAATTCCATCTAGTTTTTTATCTCTGAATAAATCGAATCTTACATTAATCCCTTTCCACCTGATGCTCCCCATGAAACATATATTTGTGATATAATTGTATCTGATTTGTCATCCTCTTCTTCTTTTACTGATTTATCAGATGATCGTCCCCCTATTGTGCAGACTTATATTCACAAGGCTCATGTTGTCTCTTCTATGGACGTGGTGCATCCTCCTGTCACTCAATCAGGTTTTCAAATTGTGAATCATGTCCCTCGTTATCCCTTACGATCTTGGAAGTATCCAGATAGGTTTGGTTTCTCCAACTCTTGCTATTCTTTTAATTTTTGTTCCTTTCTTACTTATTTTCACTCTCCGTCTTACTTGGAGGCTTTACTTGATCCTCTTTAGCAACTTGTTATACATGAGGAGTTATCTGTCATACATATGACCTTAGCCTTGGAGTTAATGTATTTACCCCTGTCAAACACAACATTAGTTGTAAGTGAGTTTATAAGATCAAAACAAAATCTAATAGTTCTGTGGAAAGAAACAAAGCACAACCAGTAGCCAAGGGTTTTGTGAAAGAGTATGGTCTAAACTATGATGAGACTTTTGCTCCTATTGCCAAAATAACCGCTATTTGTACTATGATTCCTATAGTTGTCATTCGTCAATGGAGCTTGTCTTAGACGGATATGAAAAATGCTTTCTTTCATAAAGATTTATCTGAAAAAGTCTTTGTAACTCCTACTCATAGATTGTCTCATATTTTCAGTCAAGTATGCAGACTTCACAAAGCTATATATGGCCTTAAACAAACTCCCAAGCATGGTTTACCAAATTTTCCTTTGTTATCTATGACTTGGGTTTTTGTGCCAATGATTATGAGCATGTTCTCTTGTTTGTGATCCAACTTCTATAGTTCTATTATTCTCTTACTTTACGTTGCTGATATGATTACTATAGATGATGACGCTGCGGAAATACAACTATTGAAAAATCAATTGCATGATCTTTTTGAGATGAAAGAGTTGGGTCCACTTCGGTATTTCTTGGGAATTGAGATTGCTCCCTTCTCTCAATCCAAGTACAAATCAGATGTAATTCAACGAACTCGTTTATTAGATCATCGAACAGTTGAGACCCCCTTAGAACTCAATGTTCATTAGTCTTCCTCTAATGGTGCCCTCTTGCCTAATCCTCCTCTTTACCGCACTATTGTTGGGAGTCTGATATATCTTACAAACTCGCCCAAATATCACTTATGTTATTCATAGTATTAAACAGTTTGTTGTCTCACCTAAAACTGTCCACTGGATTGCAGTTCTCCGTATTCTTCGGTACCTTTGAAGTACTCTGCATCAAAGTCTCTTATTTTCTTTCTCCTCTTTTATGGAACACAAGACTTACATAGATGTTGATTGGGCTAATGACTCTATGGATGACAAGTCTACTACTAGTTTCTGTCTATTTCTTGATGATTCTCCTATTTCAAAGAAAAGCAAGAAGTGAACTACTGTTACTCATTCTTCAGTTGAAGCTAATTCGTGTTATGGCATCTAAAACAGCTAAGATAATTTGATTACGATGGCTGATAACTAAACCTGGCATCCCTTTATCCGTTCCTACCCTTATGCATTATGATAAAACCAGTGCTAGTCAGATTGCTCACAATTCAATCTTCCATGAGCATACAAAGTATATTAAGATTGTCTGCCACTTTGTGTGTCATCATCTTGAGTGGATCACCATCTGTTTCCCCTTCCTTCTACAATACAATTAGCGAATTTCTTTACGAAAGCACGTTTTTGTTTTCTTCTTGATATTTTCTACTACCACATCATGAGTTTGAAAATGGGTGTTAGAGTATTCTAGCATATTGGCCTGAAAGCCAGTTTAGTCATTTACTTTATGTTATATTGCCCTACTATATAAGGGTCTTTGTTGTGTATGTTGGGTTATGTTTTTGTTGTTGCATAGACCAAGTGTGCGGTAATAATATTTTATTTTTCTCTTCTCTCTTCTTTGTTCTTTCGTTGATCAATGATTACATGTCACTTCTTTTCTCTCCTTAAAGATCACTCTTAATGGCAGGTTCTTTGAAATAAATTAACATGCATGTTTTACACAGTTTAAATTAACTGAATTGAAGCTTTTTTCAGATTTAGCTTCAGCAAAATGAAGAACCAATAATGGAGTCAATCTAAGAGAAATGATCTTCCTCCAACGCACACAAAAGGTAACAGAGAGTAATGCCATAGAGAGACAGATTGCATACTCTGAGCTCATTGTAACAACAGCATGTCCTGCAGCTGCAACCTTGTCCAAAAACAATTCCTGTTTGCAACCAATTTAAGAAAATCAAACTCATGTATAGGAAAAGCAGTTGCTTTTTTACTATAGTCCTGTTTCTATTTCAAAAGGGAAGTATGGCTGTTTACTTGTCCAGTTGGATGATGCATTATATCATATATAAAGGTTAATTTGGTCCAAAGGGCCTTGCATATAGTTGAGGACATAAGGTTCATTGCTTAAATATGAAAGCTAAAAAATGTAACGATTCCAACTCCCACACGTATTCTAGTCCAGAAAAAGTAACTATAATAGTCCAATTGAATTGTCATAGTCCTACATCTTAATTCTATCCAACCTAGTCTACTATCAAACAGATACATATTATACAAAAGAATAACACCACAAAAAATATTAAGTTACCTCATCAAGGTCCAAACCAGAAGTGTCACCGTCGCCAAATCTCTCTAAAAACAAATCACCAACAGAAATGAGAAGGTTTTAGGTATATCATATAATAGATGGCAAATATCACAGCATCAAGCTATGTCATGCAAACCCACACTAACCATCCAGTCCAAACTGTGATGTGGAGTAAACCACACCCTCCATGGTATCTTGGAGAGTAATTTGCTCCCTTGAACTGACGTGATGATCAACAAAGTTACTGCAAAATTTGCAATCAGTATGCAAACATTAGACCAGGTCGGGAAAAAAATGTCAATGCTTAGCAGATGGAATAAGATTTACATGTAATGAGCATTCCAGGAAAATTAGGCAACCAAACGAAGACTAATCCAGAACCACATTTGGAGGAAACACCTAACATCGACTCATTTTTATCAACCTAAGAAGCACGGATACGAAAACGAGACACGGATACGATCATGAGACAGACATACTGACACGACATTTCTCAAAAAATTGGGCACAGACACGTTATAGATAATTGTGTTTTATATATAAAATTATTTAATTTATCACAAATATAATGATAATGATATATTATTCATAAGAAAATCAATACTTTATGATAAGTAAATGTTATGTCCAATTGTATGAATTTTTAGACTAACATCATAATAGTCAATAATCATCAATCTTTTTCCGTAAGCGTACCAAACATATATAATTTAAATGATAATTCTCATTTTCTCAATTGCTTTTATCTAAATTTTTTATGTATTTTTATGTATCTTTTGCTTTGGTTGTTATATTTTGAGTACAACTTTAACATGTGTAGTGGTCTCTCATAATATAAGATACTTATTAGTCAAATTTTTAAACTTTGTTAACCACATGTCAACATATGTTTCTTGTTTAGTAGTATATAATCTAAAGAAGTGTCGGACAAATCACTAAATGTCGGACACGAGATTGTCCGAGGAGTGTCGGTGTCCGTACTTCATAGTTATCAACTTGATTCCATAAGAGTGACCTTTCAATCTCCATCTTTCCAAATAGTCAAGATGTCTGACAATATGGAGGTTTCAATAGTCAAGGCAGAAATAAGTATCCCATAAAGAATCAAAATCTAAAGGAGATACAATAGCGTGCCTATTGCAGCATCACATGATCGGAAGCAACATCATTTGTAACATTATTGACGTAACATGTTATGTATAAGCATAAACAAGAAATTTCAAAACCAACCCATGAAAAATGTCATTATCTGGCAGCTCAAAATCATCGAGATCAAAAGTCTCCGGCAAGGTGATGGAATGATATGGTGCAGTCGATTCTTCAGGAGGCAAATCCACAGCTGTGGAGCGAAACGCCTGTTTCACCTTGAGCAAAGCCTCACTGCAATCATCAAAAAGGTAATTCACCTTCCTAGAATATATCCTCACCACACCCAGCAGAAGATGGCTAGACAACCGGAGTGCAATTGGTACATCAGGAAAAAGAATTGAGTCTGCTAAAGATAAGCAGCACAAGTTAGATGTGGCAACTAGAGAAGTTGCCTTAGAAACAAAATGGATAACAAAGGAAGCAAAAATGACGTCTAAAATGAAGCTGTAGACACAATATTTCATTATTACTGAACTCTACATCCTTTATAAACCAGAATATAAAAACAGACAAAACATCTGCTTGCTTTTCTTCCTTTTCTTTTCCCTGTCATAAATAAATACTGCAGCTCGCTTCATGTATTAAAAAAAAATATAAAAGTGACTTAGTCACTCAAATATTCAAGGGACGCGGTCAACAGCAACAGGAAAGTGACTTATAAACTTAAAGCATGATAAATGAATTTCCTCCACATGGTAAAGCTAAATAACAAAGAATAGAGTGACATTTAGCAGAAAACCACAAGAAACATTTTAGCTAGAAACTTAGACCGATCCAAGTTCTCGGTCCAAGTTACCCATGTATTGGGTTATGCTTATTTACTTTATGTTCTTCATTTCAAATTTTCAACTTCTTTTTGAAAGTTAAAGGTGTTATTAGCGTCATATTATTAATGCTCAAATTTTTTTTGGGGTGCAAATATATGTGAAAGGATTCAATAATCTTACAAGTTCTGCTTTAGGGACGAAGTATATTGAGTTACCCATGTATCGAGTTATGCTTATTTCTTTCTGTTCTTCATTTCAAATTTTCAACTTCTTTTTGAAATTTGAAGGGTGTTATTCGCATCATATTATTGTCACTCAATTTTTTTTGGTGCGCAAATGTATGTGAAAGGATTCAATAATCTTACAAGTTCTGCTTTAGGAACGAAGTCTATTGTTGGATTGTAATCCAGGACAATAGTGATCGGAATAAACTAATCAAGAGTTGATTTTGTCAAAGGTGTTTCCTTGTTAACGTGTGTGAGAGTCACCACAGATTCTGAATGCAAATCCCAAACAAAATGTCGGAGTTGGTACAGTAAAGTCAATGGATTTTCTATCTAGGCAAGAGTGAAAGCATAAATAGCTTTCAAATGTAGGTCCCAAACAAGACCGTGTGAAGTAGGTGTAGCATTATAATTCTTTTCCACACTCAATCTAAACAACCCTTATGCAGTCTCTCCCTCTCTCCCCCCTCTCCCCTCTCTGCCCCTACCTCCCTCTGGTCTTAAGGCACAATTCTAGACGATGGTAGAACCTAAGTTTTCTAACACTTTCTTCACAAAAGCTAAAACCAAGTTTAAAATCGATTCTTTTACAAACCTTCAATGAAACCCTAGTTCCTTAATTCTAATTGCCTCATCCACCATTTAACCTCATAAATCAACCCCACAAAATGAGAGATTTGATCTCACTACAAATATGTACTTTTTCTTCCGCATTGACAGATTCAAAACATGTACACCTTAGTTTGAACAGTTTTTTTGTTGTGGTAATTACTGAGCATGTGGAATGGGGAGCTACATGTGCAGAGGGGAGGAGGTGGGTCCCCCAGAACACTCAAGTACCTCCCTATTTGCAAAAAGGGGAAAAACAATTGCCTAAGTGTGCTTGTAAGCACTTTTTATATGCAAACATTAAAGAAATACCAATCAAGAGATGAACTAGGAGTAGCATGAATTATGAATTTGTTGGATAACAGATGAACCCTCTCCTTGTCATTCTAACCCTTGATGCACATATTTTTTAAGTCCACAACCAAAAGTTTGTACTAGTGACATTGTTCCCAATCTACTCCTCCCAAACCACAACTAATAAAAGACTAAACTAGGTGCTAATTAGTGAATTTTACACATATTCATGCCATGGACCAAAACCATAAATTAAGTTACACTTAAAGGGCCGAGTCTGAAATTTTTTTCCTTATGTAAAGGAGACATTCTTATATCCCATTTTAGGAAAGTTAAATGCTTTTACCTCACATACCATCCACATTCAAAGAACACAAAATGAATACCTTACTCGACTAACAAGAAAAGGCCTGAGAGCACTAAGAGGAAAGCATCCACTATTGTATATATGTTGCCATGAATGTTATGCGAAAAAAGTATATAATTATCTAGAACAGTAGTTATTTTGGAATTATGTAAATGGTAACGTTTTCTTCTCAGAAAGGCTTGCCAAACTTCATTCATATTTATTGTGTATAATTAATTGCATTGTAGCTATAGATTATTTTCGACTGCCAAATGTGTTACACAAAGCAGTTGTCAGAGTAACCGGGAATTCATAAACTAAATTATGTTTTCTACTATTTAAAGTGAATATGATATAATCTTGATACGGTGTAATAGAGCTTCAATGGCAAGAACAAAGTGGTGGTGAATGGCAGTAGCAGAGCAAGGCAGGTCAGATTAGTGACAATGTGATTTTTTGGTGTTGGAAATGGAAAGTATGGTGACATTGGATGGCCACATGATGGATATAGCACTCGTATTGGATCATGTTTTACTAAAGCTATGATGGATATAGCACTCATATTAGATCATGTTTTACTAAAGTTAGTTAGTAATCTAAGTGCAGCCATTTTGTGTAATAATGGCAAAAATTTAGGTCTCTACCAAGTCTCTACCTCCTAGGCCCTCATTAATGTGGATTAAAATGGTCGTTCTTTAGTTAAAGTTCATTACAAGGTGAAACTTTATTCAAATATCAATTCAATAATTATTCATTAAGCAACAAATGTTAAATCCGTGAAATTGGGATATGAGCTATTAACGAAAGGAATATAGAACCTGCATTTGGGAAAAGGTAAGAAGAAAGAATATCATTTTGGAGTCTAAGGGTGTGTTTGGAGATTAGGAAGATGTTTCAGGAACTTCTTTCCGATTGTCCTTACTCTTCAACTCCTTTTATAAGATGCAATTTAGGCCAAATAATACTCTTCTTTTAAGGAAGATGAGATTCCACTCATAGAAGAGGACCAAGAGTCTCCAGGTGACTAACTGCGACCAAACAAAAATAAAACTCTTTTAAGAAAGATGGGAATTTGCTAATATTATCATGCTTCTCTCTCTTCACCTACCAAAAGAACCAAAAAATATCGCAGTATATTTTGAAATCTTATCTGCAAAAGCATGTCACTAAATTTCCAGATGTAATGTGCAAGAGAACTTCTACATGTTGGGGTATTAATTTTCAAATTTCACTCACCAAAAGAATTAGAGAAGCCATTAGAAAAGGCAATATTTACCGCAAAGCTATTACCCTATTAAATGGATGGTTTGAAAAGCATTAATAAACGAAACCGCGAGTCACACAACAAAAGCACAGACCTACAGAGACGCCAATATCAGTATCCGCAACCTGATTCTTTCGAAGCTTACGCTCCAAATGTGCCGCAATCCATATAGTCCCAAGGGGACCCTTCTTCGCCAATATAAACTGAGAATAAAACATCTCCCACTCCCAATTTCTCTTCCTGGGCCAACCAGTGAACCCAACTACTCATACAGCTTAATTCCCCAAATACTCTGAAAAGCCAGACTTCCCTGCTTCCACTACAAACTAAAAATGCCAAATTTCTCAAATGAATCCCAAACCCTAGAATTCTTCCAATTCCACAAGTCTGCCATTCAAAAACCCCCAAAAACTTCACAATTCCAACATATACCTAATTCAAGCACACTTCAAAACCGGTACTGCTAACAAACACCAAAAAACTCCCAAGTTGTCTTCTGCTTAAATTGATCATATCACCTTTCTTCTTCACATCAAACACCTTCAAAACCAGAATAATTCAGAAACCTCTTGCTTGCTGGAATTGAAAAAATTGCAAATTGGGCATAAGCTTGCTCAAGTCGAGTTGCAAGAACAAAGGGCGTTGACGAACCCTAAATTTGCTCCGAAATTCAATAGCATTACCAACACAACTCAGGGTACCAATTCCAAACGGTTGATGCAGCAATATATAGGCGTTCGTGCTTGGAGAGAGAGAAAAGTGCGACAGAATCTAGCTACGGAATTTAATTGAAGATTGTATGCGAAGGTCTTCTTTTTTTCAAGTTCAGATCAGAAGGAGCGCCTTCGTTTTCGAACATTTAAGATTTTCCTACAGGGAAATGGGCAGTGTGCTCCACAAGTGTACGTGATTTGCTTAGACTATTATCGTTGGATCGACTACCAACGGTCTGGATTTCATGTTTGTTGTCTCGCTAGCGGGGTTAGTAACTTCTTCAATATTCGATGATTGCATAATTTGATTGAACTGCCCATTCGGCATTCGCCATGTACACCACGTGCCTCTTACCAGTCAGAAGAAGTATACTATGTTACTATGTAGTGTGAACAAAAAGTACCTATTCAACATCTGTTTATTTTGACAAAAAAAAAAAAACCAACTGTTTATCATATCAAAATAAAAACAAATGGAAAATTACATTGACACACTTTATTGTTTATGACACTTTCACTGCACCGCTGTTATTTATAAAATTACACAACCATCCTTATATTATTGCATATTTTGCAAGGGTAGAGCCAGAAATGTGCGGTAGGAGGGATAAAAATTTTAGCAACAACAATATTACATTTACTAAATCTGAAAAGTTAATGCATTACTACCGTTGGATAAACAAATAAAGTATATTTAATGTTGAGACCATGTGTTAATTCAATGATGACAGTACATGTAATGACATGGTTTTTGGAGAAAGAAAATTAGGACAAGAACCAATATAAGAGTAATTAAGGGTTTGGATAGCCGGACTAAGAATCGACAGCTCCAAAGTGTGTGTCTGGATGTTTTAGAGATGTATAAAAGTGTTAGAATAAGTTAGAAGTGTAACTGGAGAAGAAAGAGCCAAAATACAAATTTGGACGAAATAGGGTTAGCACGTAAAAGAAAGTTAGGGGGTACGGAAGTGAGGTTTGAGCATGAAATTGGAGTTAGAACTCTAAAAATTAAATTAATAAATTTCTAGGACTTGTTTTAATAAGTATATAATTACAAAAAAGTAAAAAATACATATATTTAAAATCAATTTTTGGATTTGGTAAAATTATCAAATTGCCATTACAAAATCAGCTCTTGGTGAGTTGCTTACTAGTCGTTATTGGAGCTCCTTGTATGCATGGCTTCCACCCAGTTGCTTGGGGGGAAGTCATGAGTTGTTGATTGAGGGAGAAAAGATAAAATAGGGATAGACAGTGAAATGGAGGAGAGAAAAGTTAGAGAGACAAAATACATTCAAAAATTTGGGTTTTTTTGTGGAAGAAGTTTCAAACGGCCAAATGTATACTAATAGGTTGATTTTGATGTTTGAAAATTAATGATATTGTTAAAATTGTGTTTTATGTACCATACTTGCATGAATTTGAGTTTGAAACATTCGAGTGTTAAGGTTTGTGGATTGGGGTTATTTTGAGCTATTTGGTGGTTTGGGTTGCGTTTGTGGGAGTTCAAGGAGGCATTTGGTGGTTATGGTGGCCGGAGGTGCTCTAAAGGTGTTGGAAAAGTTTCGGTTGGGTAGGTTTTTGATCTCTTTGTTTGGGGTTTAAGCTTTGAAAGGGAGTTTGTTCCTAGCCAATTTGGACCTTAGGAATCTATTGGTGGCCTCAAAAAGTGAGTTTGGAAGTTGTTTGGGGGATGAAAAGGGGAGCTGCAAGTCTGCCTTATTATGAAAATCAACTTTGGAGGTAACTTGACCACTAATTCGTAGATTTTGAGCGTGATTCGAAGGGAGTTATTGGCATGATTCAAAACGTGCAGGAGAGCAATTTAGGCTCTTGAATCTCTGAAAAATCTTGAGAAACGATGGATTTATGGGCATCTAAAGTTGGCTCGTTGGCTGAAAATCAAGTTGGAATCAACCTGTTTTTATGACTTTGGAGCCTACTTTGACTCAATTTCGGGAACACAACTGGAAGGGATTTTGATGCAAACCAACACTTGGATTTCAAAATAGATATGAATTAGTGTAGTTTAAACTTTTGAACCATGTAAAAATGTGAAGAAATGATGGAGAAAATGATGATCAACGTTTACCTAAAATATGAAAAAATCAAACTTGGTTAAAGGCTCAAACTTGAAGATGAAGTGACGGGAAGACCATTATCCACCCCAATGGAAAGTGTGGGCGTGTTCAAGGTCCAAATGACCTATAGTTGGTGCTAAAAGTTTTGTATAGTCCATTCGCAGGTCCCAGTAAAATTTGAGGTTAATACGATATTCGGATCAATATGTGGCGTAAAATATTCGTTTTGCCCTCTAGGAAAAATTTGACCCATTTTTTGGGTTATTTTTGACAAATAAATTTTATATTCATTCTTAATTAGTCAAATTGAGCATATGTATAAAATTTCATCAAAAAATAACATCATTTCATTTTTTGCTATTTTAAATCAAAATATTGAGACTAATAGGGTTTCTCAATTCTGGACTCGGCGATATTTTTCGAACTTGTTTTTATATTATTTCATATGTTATTTATGATTGTTTAACATATTTTAAAATATATGATTGATTTTTTTGATAATGGCTTAAAATTTGGACCTAGGGTTTTTTTAGTGCGATTCACACAAATGGCCATAATAATTATATTGCTCATATTGTTCATTTGAATTTGAAACTTCAGGATCCTTTTGAATTAAATGTAATTATGCATAGATCGAGTGACAAAAGGTTTACATTGCAGGTTAAGGCCGTAGAGGTTCTCTCACTGAATTCGTAAATGCCTAAATGACCTAGTTGATCTTCGTACATGGGAGCTAAACTTTGACTAGGGAGTATATCTTCTTCAGGGTGCAAGTTCCCCAAAAGGTTAAATTGTATGTTTGTATTGATCTTGAGTGATCTATTAGGATAATTATTTTCCAATGTAGCACTGTACGTAATGTTTCTAAACTCTCTTTTAATGTTCAGTTTGTGCTTAAATGATTTTGTTTTACATGAAATGATGTTGTTTCCTTTATATACATATCAAATGCTCATTTTTCTTTTGTCCAATCATGCTAAACTATGTATTTTCAAACTTGTTTAATTAGAAATTGAGTTACTCTACTAAGCTATTGATACTCACCCTACAATATTTTTCCTTTTCCAAATTAACAGGTAATGGGGAAGTTCGTGAAAATTTGAATTACTAGTTTTCAGGGTTTTTATTCTAAGTATTGAATAATATTTGTTGAGATGTGTAAATTGTGGTGAGCACATGTATGAAATGTAACAACTCTATGATTGAGTCGTATCATAGTCATGTATAATATGTTATTTTGTTGAGTTTAATAGCAAACACTTGTTATATTTATGAAATTGGTATCAGAGTTTACTCATTATTTGGAGACTATATCGTTTACTACCTATGAAAGCTGTTAGTGCTCTAAGTACTTTTATGAAAAAGGGATAGGGTGTTATAGTACATTAAATTATCAAATAAAGCCTTCCAATTATATGTTAGTAACATTTTTTTAACAAAAGTAAACTTTAAAATTTTGAAGTAAAAATAAATTAAAGAAGTGGTCCAACATGTGGCTTCTACTACTGGCCTGGGATCAAATGTATATAACCTTATCCCGCTCGCGTGTGAGAGAATATATATTGCATTGAATCCTTGCATTTAGGTCATAATGGAGCAACATTACCTTTACCATTATTATTGACTATTTTTTATATTTAGAAATATTGCATAATAATATTATCATCCAATGTATCAAATTTAACAAAAGTGAGAGAAATGAGGCAAGATATACAAAAGGGAATGAAAAGCTTCAAATTTTCTTGAACACAAGTTTGAGAGATTTAATTAAATAAACAATAATTAAGTTCACTTAATTGAGTAAGGGAATTTAATCTTAATGTTAGAAATCTTTTAGTAAATTAAAATGTATGAGATTTTTTTTTCTGTGGGGGCAAATTTAGGATATATTAAAATTTATATAACAAATGTTTAGGCAAAAAAATTGAGTAGTGGCAACTGCCCCTACAAAGCGATGTGTAGCTCAGCCCCTTCTTCTCTTGCTCTAAAATAACATCCAATATGAGAAATCATATACTATAAATATATATATATATATATATATAACACTTATAACTTATAAATCTACATATACATCAATAACAAATTTAAGTTATCATAAAAATATGACTCTGATACCAAATAAAAAAGGACTAATTCATACTCAATATTTTGAAAAAATTACTCAAACTCTGAATACAACTACTAGTTCTAAAAAGAACATCTGATGAGAGGGAGAACCTGTAAAGCCCCAAAATCCATCATAGCAGACAACGCTATCTACAAACCATCCAATCACGAGAGGAACTAAAAATAACCATTAAAACAACCAATCATTCATTCATCTGATAAAGAATAAAAAATAAAGTCAATAAAATATTGTAACTTCTCAAGCTTGCAATTCAAAACCAAATAGTATTTACCAACGGAATAGTTAAAACTAACTAAAACATTGTTTCATAGAAATCTCTCAAAACTCTAAACAAAAAATAAAGCAACTTTATTCCTCTAAGGCAGGGTCCACATCTTGATTCTCCAATGGCTCATAAACAACTTGCTCATCCACATCAACATCCTCTTCTATGTCAAAATCTGTAAGTGTATGGTTGTAGGTGGTGAGCAAAAGCCCGTAGAAAATTCTTCTCAAATTCAAATAAGGTTTCAAAATAATAAAAAAAATATGTCATTTTTGGAAACTAGCATATATAATTTGTATTTGGCCTTGTCTATTTCATACAAATTTTATTAATCAATCTCTAATAAAGTAAAAATTGATTTGAAAATTAGGGCAGACTTTTACCCACGCCCAGATGAATTTTTTTTCTTTTTTAAACTATAAATATCATAGGGCTGCAATCTAAAGTGTCTTTACCTATTTTTTCAACCTCAATAAGCGTAGGAAAGTTTGAGAAGAAGAAAAGGAGTAATAACGGACTAAATCTTGAAAGATTAACACAGGGTAATTGCAAGAAAACACGTTGCGATCAATATCTCAAAAGTCAAGGAAGGAAATTCTTCTTGAGCTATTTAATTGAGATTTATGGTATTATATATGTATGTTTTCAATCTTCTTCATTGTTATATGATAAATACTTATGATTTCTTTGATTTTTTTATCATTGAAACGTAATTTTGAACAAAATACATGTTTAGGTTCACGAAATATTTGTCCTTGGTTTCTAAAATCATAGTTTTGCTAAATACATGTTTGATTGTGAAAAATACATAGATTCTTAATTTCTAAATTTCTATTCTTAATTAAATCATGTTTTCTTCCAATATTTGTTTTGTTTCCACGAATTATGATTTTTGACAAAATCCTAGAATTTTGATATCACAATTGTGAAAGTTTTCTTGATATAATCTTTATTTTTGATTCCTTTATTACTATATTATATTGTAAATTGTGCAATTGTGATACTTGAATTGTTAATAAAAATTGTGATTGGTTAAGATTGTGGTTGTTAAAAAAATTATAGTTTCATCTCTTGTATGATTTGGGTGTGACTAACTTAAATTATCTTCAAGTGTTGTTGTAGAGTGCTAGAGGTTAGTTTATTCTAGTGGAAATGAGATGGTTGCCTAATACTTGTAGTGGATTGTATTTTGTGATAACAACCACTATTATTCATGTAAATTAAAGATTAAAGGATGATATACCTTTCTTTGGAAAGATTCGTCAATGTCGTGTGAGATGATATATGCATTTCTTAAAGTTATTTGTGATGTGTCCTATAGGGAATGACTGAGATTGTGTGGTGGTGACATGTGAACGAGGTAGAATCATTTTGTAGATTCTTAAGAAACAACCAACATACATGAAAATATGGGATGATGCTATTGAATTATTTATTGATTGCTTTCATTTATTGCAAGTTTATTCCTGTCATTAATTTATTGTATTCCGTACACTTGAGATCATTACAACTATCATAGTTTTACTATAAAAAAATCATATATACTAGCTTCCAAAAGAGACTTGTCTTACTTTTTATCGTGTTAAAACCTTATTTGAATTTGAGAGGAATTTTCTACGGGATTTTGATCACCACCTATAACCATACACTTACAGATTTTGACATAGAAGAGGATGTTGATATGGATGAGCAGGTTGATTACGAGTCGTTAGAGAATCAAGATGTGGATCCTGCCTTAAAGGAATATAGTTGTTTTATTTTTTGTTTAGAGTTTTGAGAGATTTTTATGAAACAGTATTTCAACTAGTTTTAATTACTCTGTTGTCAGATATTATTTGGTTTTGAATTGTAAGTTGGAGAAGTTACGATGTTTTATTGATTTTAATATTTATTCTTTTTCAGCTATATGAATGATTTATTATTTAATCCTTATTGTTAGTTTTCTCATAATTAGATGATTTCTAGATAGTAATGTCTTACATGGTGGATTTTGGAGAGTTACAGGTTTGATATTAGAGTCTAGGAATTAGGTCTTATATGGGAGCTTTAGGGTATTGCAATACCACTATAATATTAGGTTAGGTTGAAGAAATTTTAGGCTTGAATTTGTTTGATATATGTTTATAAGATAAGAGCACGAGCTTACGCTGAAAGCCCCTCTTACGGGCCCACTTTGAGGATAAAGTCGGGTAGTGGCTCTTGATTTGAAATCAAAGACCATTGTACAAATATTACCTTTTTGGTTCTATACATTATGAAATACAAAACTTGGATTTTGATAGACTTGTAAGGGTATTTTTGTATATGGATATGTAATCTCAACATAAGTGGATGATGTATGAGTGATATAATTAAAAAACTGAACTTTAAAAAATTTAGGAAAATCTGAACTCTAAGTACCGGTACTCCACAGGTACTTAGCTTCCCATGGGCTCAGATACCAATACCTATGCTCACAAGTATCGGTACCCGATAACAGTGGGCTCAGGTACTGATATTTATGCTCATGGTACTGGTACCCCATTGACAATGATTTGAAGTACCAGTACCAAGTCTCACAGGTATCGGTACCTGGCTTCCAAAGGGCTAAGGTGTCGTTACTCTTTATTAGAGGTACCGGTACCTCTTCCTGAAAATTAGTTTTTGAACTTCAACACTCCCGAATTTTCATATCTTGAGCTTTTTTCTTTGGATAATGTGAATAATTAAATTTCAAGCCCTAGACTTTGGGATGTGAACTTTGTAATGGTTGTATGATTAATATATGCACAAATATGTATTGGGTAGTACTCTCGTGCAAAGGAGACTTTGCCGAATTTTATTTTGTTATGATCCTAGTGAATGAGGTGTCACAACGTGATATCGGATTATACAGTATCTACAAGTATTTCGTGGGTTGATGTGCGATCAACGAGTTGAAAAAGGAACTCCTAGATTTTGGGGTGTTAGGATTTTAGAAATGAAGTCTCATGTATAGCACACACCTAGTGTAGCTAAAATATGAAAAACAGATATGAGAGTATGTTAAAATCAATTTTCGCATGATTTGGGTTTAATGAAATTATTTAATATGGATTTCATGAAATGAGGTTGTTGGATATGCTATGTGTTTCCTTTTTTTGCCTACTAAATGTTTCATAAAATGCTTATAAATTCAAGTATGTTAATTGGATTGATTACACATGTGACATACTTGGGAATATTTATGAAAAAATTGTATATGTTCATTATATTATTTATGGTACGATGAACATAATGATATAAATTATAATTGTACATTATATTTGCATATGCATTGATAGTATCGCATTCAGGGGAATTCGACATGAGTGTTGGCACGTGTGCATATTTCAAATCAAATCCATCCTTGGTGGGTTAATACATGGGCTCGAAAAAGTTGGACCTAGATTTGACAAAGTCGCACGGATCGTAATGAAAATACATGTTGGGTATAGTAAGAAGACATAAATTCTCTTGGTTGCAAGGTCCAATTATTTGGTTCACTCACTTGATTGACGATAAAATTCTAAAAAAGTGTGTCGGTGTACTCGAAATCAAAGTGTGATGCCATCAAATGTCTTGCGGGTTTGGTAGACAGTTGGTGTAATGTCCATGAATTACTTATCCAAAAGACACAAGATTTTATAAAATGGTCATTGAATGTCTAACATCAATGGCAAGGGCTTGGAATGTTTGGATACATATGCATGGCATGGCATGACATGTGTTATAGGAGCTGGTGGGGCTCAGGTTTGCATTGCATGTGTGAGTTCTCATCTTATGGCATGACATGAAATTATGACATTTATTTATGAAATTTAGATGTTTGAATGAATGTTTGACATTATATATGACATTTCATATGCATCTGGGTTGGGGAATGATATTTTTAGGAGATACCTTATTGAGCGTGACTCACTTTTTATGGGAATTTATTTTAGGTGTTGGACTGGCACCAGTGGACGACCCTCACTTGGGCCAGTGTTGATGACTGAGCCGAGATAGAACTCTAGAATTACATTTTTGTAATCCCTTGTATATTTTTATTTTGTCCTTTTATAAATTATGTACAAAACTAGTACTTTGACAAAGACATGTAATGAGACACTTTTGGACAATATTTTGTTGTAAAAGAATGAATGTTGTATGAGTTTATTGGGTTGAAAGTTGAAATCTGGGGAGTTTGGAGAAATTTGAGTCCTAGGTACCTAGCTTGCAGTGGGCTCAGGTATCAGTACCTATGCTTACAAGTACTGATACCCCGATGACAGTATGCCTAATTACTGGTACTTATGGTCACAAGTATCGATACCACGCTGTCATGAACCCAATTACCGATACCAAAGATTACAAGTATTGGTACCTGCCTTTCAGATGACTCAGGTACTGGTACTCCTTATCAGAGATACTGATATCTCTTCCCAAAAATTGGATTTTAACTAAAAAGCATCTAAGCCTTCATGTTTTGAGCCCTTTCCTTGGGATGGTGTAAATGGTTAAATTTTAAGTCCTATACTTGGGATGTGAACCTTGAAATGGTCGTGTGATTAATGTACACATAGGTTATGTATTGGATTGTGCTCCTGTGCAAAGGAATCTTTGTGCAAATTCTGTTTTGTTTCAATCCCCATGAGTGGGATGTAGCGACGTGGTATCTGGTTATATGGTATTTATGGATATTTCGCACGTTGATGGATGATCAATAGGTTGAGAAAAGACCCCCAGATTTTGGAGTGCCATTGCAATTCAAGTCCATCACACCTAAACCATGCAAGAGATGAAATCATAATTTCTCTCAACAACTGCAATATTAAGCAATTACAATTTTCATACGAACTCAAGTATCACAATTTCACAATTCTCATTATAGTACAGTAATAAAAGAATTAAAATATGCAAGAGATCATATCAAGAATTGCACTATCATGTTCTAGGATTTTGCCAAAAATAATAATTTCTTGGAAATAAAACAAGTATTAAATGAAAACATAATTTACTTAAGAATAGAAATTTAGAAATCAAGAATCTATGTATTTTTCACAACCAAACATGTATTTAACAAAACTAGGGTTTTGAAAATCAAGAACAAGTATTTATTGTACCAAAACATGTATTTTGTTCAAAACTACGTTTTGATGATAAAGAAACTAAGAACTCATAAGTATTTACCATATAACTATCGAAAAGATTGAAAACATACATATATAGTCATATTATAAGTAAAATCAATTCAAATAACATATTTGAACATACTTTGACATTTTATCAAACACCCATTAAGCATAAACTATAAATATATAACATACCCATTGATACAATTCACATTTAACATGTTCAACACCCAAAATCAAATAAAATTAGGCATAACACGTTCATCATTCCATCCAAACATCCACTAGTTACACTAGTTATAAGTTAATCATGTGATTAACATACATATATTCAACCCATCTCCTATGCAACCCTAGAATTGAAGGGAACTCTAAATATAAGGAAACCCCCGCCTCTTGAAGCGTAAGCAATGAAGTGAGTCCTCCAAAACATCCCAAAAAAGCTCTTCAAAGCCCTAGCCCAAGAGCTCTTGATTTTTGAAAATAGCAGAAAATGCTTGAAATTGGTGTTGTCTTGTAGCCCTCGTTAAAGAGAACAACTTTTATTCTTTGTTGATTAAACTTCAATGGTTAGATCTTAAGTTATGAAAGGAGGAAGACGGAGAAGATAAAGAACTTTGATTTTTTTTTCTCTCTCTCCAATAAAAATGGCTAGGAAATGGGGAAAATTTGAGTTTTCTCCTTTTAAATACTATTTCCATACTTGGTTCACAATGCGTATGACGCCCCAAAATTCGGGGGTCCTTTCTTAACCTGTGAGTGCCGTATAACCTAACACCACGTTGTTGCATCTCCTTCACTAGGATCATAACCAAAATGAAAGTTTGACAAAGTCTCCTTTGCATGAGCAACACATAACTTGTTATGCTTTAATCGTATGACCATTTCAATGTCCAATCTCATCAATTAGCACTTAATATTGAGCCATTTACATCCTTTAAATAAGAGGGTTCAAAGTCTGAAGGCTTAGCAAAGTTGTATTTAAATTTTAACAATATTAGAAGAGGTACCAGTACCTCTTGGACGTGGTACCGGTACCTAAGCCTTCTGTTTGACAAGCATCGGTACCTAAGTGCTATGGTACTGATAACTGAACTTTCTGTTTTTTAGGTTTCTTCCGTATGCTAGGTACCGGTACCTATGTGACTTAGTACCAGTGTTTGAGCTCATTGTTTACTAAATACTGGTACCTATATGTCTTGGTACCGGTACCTGACCTTACTATTCATCGAAGTACCGACACCTAAGGTCTAGGTACCGATACTTGACCTTATTGGACTCCCAGGTACTGGTGCTTGCAAGCCTAGGTACCGATACCTAGGTCTTCTGATAGAATGATACCAGTACTTGTAAACCTAGATACCAGTTCCTGTACTCAGATTTTCCTCAATCTTTCTAATTCACAACTCTAAATTATTCAATCTCATTTCATACTCCACCAATCTCATACATTCACCCATTTACATCAAAATGGTGTCCAATAAAGTTCATTACATATACTTTTTTACAAGATTCCAAGTTCATAACAAAATTTCACAATTGATTTACATAATGAAATTTTGTAAGCCACAATCTATCTCCTTCATCAACAAAAACCCAAATGAGAGCCGTCTAATGGTTCTTGTCCGATACCGGAAATGTGTTCCCTATAAAAGGTGAGTCATACTCAATAGGGTATCTTTCAAAGAGGATACTCCCCAACCTAAATATATATGAAATGTCACATGCAATTCAACAAGTCAATCCATGCAATATCTTGAAATGGAGCTCACACATACAATGCAATCCGAGCCCTCCACCAGCTCCCTTAACACATGTCATGTCATGCGTATACTTCTAGACATTGCAAGCCTCCATCATTGATGTTAGACATCCAATGACCATTTTATAAAATCTTGTGTCTCTTTTGGGGTGGGTATTTATGGACTTCCACCAACAGGTATCCAACCGACATGACATCTATGGACTTTCACCAACGACTTCGCGTACGCCGACACACTTTATAGACTCAATACCAATAGGAGTGCGTATCTGAGAATTTCGGGTATTGCACCCAAGGGAGAATTTAGCTCTTCTTGCTAACCCCAACACATATTTTCAATGCAATCCGTGCGACTCAGTCAAACCTAAGTCCAACATTTCCAAGCCCACATATCAACCCACCAAAGATGATGTTTGATCGAAAACATGAGCATACACCCACACTCATGCAAATGTCCATGAATGCGATGCTACCGGTACATATGCAAATGTAATGTACAATTGTAGTTACATATCATATTCATCATATCATGAGCACATTATAAACATATTCAATTTCCAACAATATTCCTAATTTCTCAAATGTCAATTGCATCATAAAGCATATAATTACATTCAACAATCTCCACTAAACATGTTTTATCATTTTCATTTCAAATATCGTTCTTGAACATTCATAGATATTTCATCAAACACCAACGAGGCACAATTAGAAGCACGTAGCATGCCCAAGCCACACAATATTCATGAATTTCCAATTCAAGCAATTTTATCAAAACCAATTTATGCAAAAATTGTTTCTAACATCTTCTTGTACCCATTTTCATAATCTAATCATCCTAGGTATGTGTTACACATGAGACTTCATCTCTTACACCCTACCCATTTAATATTTCAACCCCAAATTGAAAATAAACTTAGTTGAAACATATTTCCATGTAGAAGAAACTCTAAAGATCCAAATCAAGCTTCCAACCTTGATCCCAAAAATCTTGTCTTTGAGATTGTGGCAAACCTTGTGATCTTTGGTGTGTACGCATAGCTCTCATCACGTAAAACAACTTTTGTTCTTGCCCCAAAGAGATCCAACAATTGGATCATCGTAGATCAGAGGTGGAAGCTTGGAGAATTTTGGTTTTTCTCTTTTCTTTCTTTTCCAAAAAACCCAGCAATATCGGGGGGGGGGGGGGAATCTAATTTTTTCCCTTTTTTAATATTCTCCAATGCTTGGCTCTCATTGGGCCACACATCCATTTTTTTCTAATCCAATTTTATCGCAAATCAGTTAAATCTCGTCCTGTGTTAAGTTTAAGGTATTTCTTTTGAACTAAGTTTAAATTATTTCTCGGGTATTATGAAAAAATTTTGATTGTGTAAAACCCGATTGCCTCAGAAAACGCAAAATTCTGACTATCTCATCATTCAACGAAAATTGACTAGACAATTAAATTTCATGAGATGAATCCAATGATGAGGTCTGTTTCGTCATTCCAATTCTAAAAAATTTTGGATTTTTAACTCTTATTGTAACAACTAATCACCGTTTTGCCCTTTATAATAAAATTTTTTTTCTAAATGTTACAATGTGCCACATGTCACTGTTTGATTATTTGTAAATCCTAGAGAGTCAATTATAATGCGACATTTGTCCACTTAGATAAGATTAGTTGATTAATCTTTTAATTATATTATGAGTCCCACGACAAAAACCCGTTCGCTGAAATTTTAATTGCACATCACTTAATTGCACGTTTCGCCTCGTTTTATGTAAATATTTTGACTCTCTTTGAATTTAATGAAAATTGACTGACTAACTCGGTTTCGCGAGAAGAATTCAATGATGAGGTCCATTTTGTCATCTAAATTATATAAAAATTTTATATTTTGAACCCGTACTTAAAAGGCTTAATTATCGTATTACTCATTTAATTAAGATTTTAATTTTCTTAGGTTTTATAGATTTACTTTCAAAATTAAAATACTTAATTTGAAACTAACACTCTGATTGAAATACTAAACTATATAAAAAGACGAGATTCTTTTTCAAATGCTTGCATTATTTATAGAATTTTGTAAACAATATTAGTAACAGTCACTTTAGCAGAAATGAGATTTACAAAACTAAAATTGACAAAATCTTATTTACAATTAATTATGTCTCAAGAAAGATTAATGAATGGGTTAGCTATTTTATCTAGTGAGAAATATTTATTGACAAAATTTGAATATAAAAACTTGATCAATATTTTTGCTTCTTAAAAAGAATTTTCTTAAAAATATATAAAAAATTAAATTAGAATAATTAAAAATATTATGTATTAATACATGAAATATTAACAAGGCCCCGTATTAAGTTTTCGCCTAGGACCCCATTTACATTGGGCCACCCCTGTACCATTATTTTGGTGCACCAACTTTTCTTGTATTTTTAAAGAGCTTTGGGGGTTAGTTTAATATTTTGGGCTAACTTATCATCTTTTTTATTCACTTTCCTCTTTTTAAGTTCACTTGCCATTTTTTTTTTTGCATGTCCTTCACAAGATTTTGGAACGATATTATGACATTTTTGTTGTATTTATAAGTTTTTAGAGTTTTGTTATAACTTTTAGATGTATAAATTTTTTGACCACATTAGGATTGATCCTTCATTTTTGTAGGATTGATCATTAATTATTTTAGGATCAATAAAATATCACGATTGATCTTGATAACCCTACATGATATCTTTTTATAATCCAATGTCAACCAATCTTCTATTGACACACACCCTTCTCTTTCTATCAAGTTGGACACAACATGGATCAATCATGAAATTTACAAATTTAACCTTTAATTTCATTAAATTACCATTGGATTTCATCAATTTAATATTCAATTTCATTAAGGAAACATCCAATTTCATCAACTTAAAATTCAATTTCATGAAATTAACATCTAATTGACCTTCAATTTTCATTAACTTATCTTGCAAATCCATAAATTAGATTTCAAATTTATTCAATTAACTTATAATTCATCAACCTAACATTCAATTTTATCAATTTAAAATTCAAGTTTACCATTTAACACTAATTTGTCCTTTTACTTCTTATAATAAACATAAGATTTCATATTTATCTAATTAACATTCAAATTCATCAAATTGACAAAAAATTAATAGTTTTTTTTTTGGGGGGGAAAGGGAAGGGAAAAGGGAAGGGGACTTGATCCTTTGACTTCAATAAGACAAAGCCTTCATAAGCCAATGAATACCATTGAACCAAAAGTCCATTGGTACTAAAAATTAATATTCAATTTCATAAGTTTACAATTTAAGTTTATCAAATTTTCACAAATTAGCTTTCAAGTTAATCCAATTAACACTAAATTCCATCATTTTAACATTCAATTTTATCACATTAACCCAAATTGATGTTCAATTTAATCAAATTAGTAACAAATTTACCTTCAATTTCATCAAATTAATATTTCATTTCATCAAATTATCATTCAATTTCATAAACTTAACATTCAATTATAATTTAATTCATCAAATTAACATCGATTCCATCATTTTAAAATTAAAATTTATTGAATTAACTTTAAATTAATCTTCAATTTTCTATAATTAACATACTAATTATGAAATTAAAGGTCAAATTTGAATTAACATATTAATTTTGTGGAATTTAATGAAAATTGGTGAAATTGAATACTAATTTTATAAAATTCAAGGTCAATTTGGCATTAATTTGGTGAAAGTAGAATTTGAATTGATGATTTTGACTGTTAATTTGTGGAATTAATAGTTTATTTGGTAAAAGTAAGGGTTAAATTGATGAAATATTATATTAATTTGATAAAATTGAATGTCAATCTCATAAAAATTGAATGTCAAATTGATTAATCGTAATGTTAATTTGATGAAATTAAAGTTTGACTTGATGAATTTAAATGTTAATTGGTTAAAATTGAAGTTCAAATTGGTGATAATTTGATGTTAATTTGGTGGAATTAAGTGTTAGACTGATTAATTTAAATTTTAAATTGATGTAATTGAATGTTAATTTGATTAATTAAATTAATTGGACAAAATTAAATAGTAAATTTCTAAATTTACATGAAAATTTGATGAAATTAAATGTCAATTAGCTGTTAATTTCATGAAAGTGATGTAATCAAATCGTAATTTGATTAATTGGGCGATTGGTTCATGGTGTCTCCAGTTGGATATAAAGACAAGGGTATGTGTTAATATATGATTGGTTGATGTTGGATGTTTAAACCTATGTGGAGTTATCAAGATCGATCATTATATTCTACTATCGATCCGATCCTATTGCAGGATGATCGATCCTAGAAAAGTTAAGGATCAATCCTAATGTTGTATGATCAAAACAAAATATGTTTTCAAAAGGTCGAAACAAAACTCTAAATACTTGTAAATGCATCCTAAAGGTCATAATATCATCCCAAAATGTGGTAAAGGCCAAAAGGTGAAAAGTGAACCCCACAAGACACAAAGTGGAATAAAATGTGATAAACAACACCCAAAAGCTCGTAAATAGACACAAAGTTACCAAGTTTTATCTAAAATTGAAATACTTTAAAAAAATGATATTTTTAAATAAAACAGGTGGTTAGTTTACTCCAAAAGATAATAAAATCGCCCAAAAATATGGTATCTCCTCACAAAACATGGTTAGTTGACCCAAAAGATGATAACATTTCCAAAATGTAATATCATCATATGGCCAAAAAGAGGTAATTTCAACTCAAAAGATTATAAAATCACCCAAAATGATGGTATGTCCACCCTAAAAGATGTTATGTACACCCCCAACAAGCAGCAAGTACACCCCAAAAGGGGCAATGTCACCTAAAAAATTGATAAATTTACCCAAAAGATGATAACCTCACTCTAAAAGATTATAATAATGTCACTCAAAAAATTTATAAGAGCCCAAAAGATAATAACCTCACCCCAAAAATGATAGTCTCGCTTTAAAAGGCAAAAGATGGAAAATTCACCCCAAAAGTGATATGCATCCAAAAATGGTAAGAACATCCAAAATATAGTAAATACCCCCAACAGCTAGTAAGTACAATTCAATCCTCGTGGATCTATCATGAATACTATAGATTGATCCCAATGTGGTTGGATCGATCAACGTTGTTCAATAGTGAACTGGTTGTATCTTGGATGGATCCATGAAATTTGGTATTAGAGACATTGATTGATCAATGTTTTCATTGGGATCGATCTGTTTGATGCTGCCATCCAATGCCAGTTATTTTCCTTGGATTACCCATTGAGTAGGTAGCGTGTAGAGAGTGAACTTTTAATTAATCAACGATTGCAAGACATTCAATCTTAAATCAATGGTCCTAGTTATTTTTGCGGCACAATACCGAAAAAGCATTTTCAGTACTGTAGAAGGCCCTTCTAAGAAATATCAAAATGGGGAAAATATAGACCAATATGGCACGTAATTCATTTCCAAACTACCATGCGAATTGTAGGAATTTTCTTGCACTTGTTTTCTTCTCACGTTTCTCATTTCATGTCTTGAAAACTGGTAAGAGTATACAGCTGACAATGTCAGGCGAGTTCTTTGAATTGCTTGTACATGAAAGTTCACGTTTTTCTCCTCTTCCCTTCGAAGCTCTTTCAAAAACCAAGTTATGCAGCATGCAATGTACAGGAGATTAAGTTTCTCGAAAGGCATATATATTGTAACCTACAAAAATACAGCTGCAGAAACAAATAGAAAAAGCTCCGATACATCCCCGGACAGGTTGGATCTTCATTCGTAGGATAAAACTTCATAGCCGAAAGGTATTCCATTTCTATTGCTTCCAAGAATCATAACTTTCACTGCAATGTGGAAACTATTTCAAGAAATTGAAGCGAGGACCATCCCAAGGTGTGCAGCTAAATTGTATTCAACTCTGCAATGGGGAAGCATAATTGAACCAACATATATGGTCTGGTGAAGACCACAATTTTCCAAGCATATATCCTCTACATTTTTCCATCTTCCACTGTTTCTGCATCTTCTGTTTGACTGGCCAGTTTGACAATGTCTTCCACAAGGATTTTTCCTTCTGTTGCAAAGTTAAAGAAACAAATAAATAAACCAACAGAAAGGGGTGGAAAAAGGTAGCAACCAGCATCTTATATTGCTTGAGCAACACAAACATGAGCAAGACATAAAATTTCGTGGAGAAATAGGACACCATAAAAAATACAAAAAAAATACAAGCATTTTGATTCAGACAGCATTCCCAACAAAGTTTATGTTTTTGATATGCTCCTTTAGTTCATAGAAGTCAATTGCATAGATTGGACAAGACTGTCAAGATAACAAACCACTTGCTGGTCAATATCAAAATATTGTTATCTGCTCTCCAACAATATTTGTTAAGTAACTAATTAGTTTAATTTAAGGGTTAGGTTGGATCTTCCAGCTGGGGAAGGGAAAGACTGGTTTGCTATGCCTCAGATAAAAATATTGGTGCCCTGAAAAGCTAGCAAGTCTAATAGATTGCTTTCATTTCCATAGTGTGTCAAAACATTACTTAAAAATAAATGAAAGCAAAATGCAACGGAAGATGGGGTTGTATTCCTATCAGGCTTGATGACTGTTATCACTTAAAGTCCACCGAGGGAGTCAAGGAAATGTAAATTTGAACTTCAATCAATTATGTGAGGTAGAAAAATCAGAACCAGAATGAACTTTTGTTGCTGACCTTTATCTTTGGAAAGTTTAGTGATGAGTTTTTGAACACCCTCCTTGTCCAAGGTGTCCTTAAGGTAAATGGCCGCAGATGCTACCTCCTCAGGGGTAACTTTGCCATCATAATCCCTGTGCACATATAAGTTCAAAAATTATTCGTTTGCACGACCTTTTCTCATTTAAAATATATCAATTGCCTATTGACAAGAATGAATATTATCGAACATTCATAGAGAAGATCAAAATTTTAAGGAATATCAGGAAATGATATGCACATACCAGACAGTATATTAGAATGTCCTTGGTCAAAGATGCAACCATCATGCAATTTTTGAGGTGTACCTGGTCTAATTTCAACTCATGATTCCTATAAGTGATTTCATTGACTGCATAACCACAATGCACAATGCATTCCTATCACTACGTTAACAGCCTCAGTCCTCCATCAACCAAAACTTTCCTTTATTTTGACAACAAAACCATGTGGTCTAACAGTGGTTTATCAGAAACTATCCTGTTCGGTGAAGGGTGAACACTAAAGCCTTGTTGTGAATCATCCTATGAAGATAATACAACTCCAGTTATCATAGATTTGGATATATCAAGAGGCAAAACCCACAAAGATGATTTAATGCTTATGCTTTGAGAGAAAGGATATGGTCAAAATGGTGAACACTGTAAAAGTTTTTTACTTTGTCTCCATTCCCACTAGGCTAACTCCTCTAAGGTATTTGATCATAACAAACCATTATCCCAGAGTCTATCACTTTATCCACTATGACCGATTACAAGATGCAATCTCCAAATGTACCTATCAAGCAAACGCCAACGATCACCAATTTTCTCATCCACTTCATCAATTTCCTGTTCAAGCTTTTGAAGCATAGCATCAACCTGAAAACAAGGAACTCGAGTGATAATTGTAGAACACATTGCAATGCAAAAGGCAGCTAGCTACTAGAAGAATTCGGAAGCATCGAGGCACTCATACCCTGTCTATGAGGGCAGAAGAAACTTTATCACCTACAGCTCTATCAGCCATGTGTTCACCATCCTCCCTAGCAGCTCTGTAGGCCTTCTTGGCTGCTGCTTCACCCTCATTACCTTCTTTCTCCACCATGCTATTGTACAACTCTATCTGCAAGTTACATTATATCAAAGAACAAATATAAACTACGGCAGAAGTCAGAGAAGTAAAAAGGAAAGAGTGCATGTAACAGTGCATCAGGATGCAATATTATCATACTCTAAAGTGTGAATATCAAATAATCAAATCACACAACGATGTAGAGAATGTCATCAATTTAGTTGTCCTCATTGTAGAATCTTCTTCTTCATATTAATATAGTTGAATTATTATGGCATTAGGGTTTTGGAGAATAAGAGGGAAGAAGAGAGAAAAAGATAAGGAAAAGTGTATATTGTATTAAGTTAAACAAACACATCAACATATAGATATTCATACAATGCAAAATACTAAACTACCCTTATGCTAGCATTAATGCATAAAATACCACTCCCCCTCAAATTGGTGCATAGATATCTCTTATGCCCAACTTGCAAAAAATGGGATGAAAAACCATGCTATTAAGCTCCTTTGTGAAGATATCAGCCAACTGATTCTTTGATTTTACAAAAGGCATGCATGCAAATCAAACCGTTGTTTAATTTCTCCTTAATGAAGTGTCGGAAAATTTCAACATGTTTTGTTCTATCATGTTAAACTGGATTGTGGGCAATGTTGATAGAAGCCTTGTTGTTGCAGAATAACTTCATAGGTCCATCTTCAGAAAACCGCAACTATCTCAGTAGTGTTCAGAACCACAAAAACTCACAAACCCCATGGGTCATAGCTCCATATTCAGCCTCGGCACTAGACCTAACAACCACTGCTTGCTTTTTGCTGTACCATGTAACCAGATTACCTCCAATCAAGGTACAATAGCCTGAAGTTGATCTTCTATCATCCACTGAACTTGCCCAGTCTGCAACACTAAATGCTTTGAGACGTTCGAGGATTATGCATGAATTGACTAGTACACTCACTACACAAGCAATATCCGGTCAGGTATTTAACATACAAATTAATCTCTCCACTAATTTTTGATATCTCTCATTTTCTACTACCTCACCAATACCACTACTTAGTTGATGGTTGGCTTCAATAGGGAAATCAGTAGGTCTACATCCCAACATCCCCGTTTCTTCTATAAGGCCAAGAACATACTTTCTCTGAGAGATAAAAATATTTTTATCTAACGTGACAACCTCAACCCCAAGGAAGTATCTCAATGACCTGTGTCTTTGATTTCAAATTTCTTAGTCAACTGAGCCTTCAATTTCGTGACTTCATTATATTCATTTTTACTTATCACTATGTCATCCACATATACAATGAGGACAATAATCTTGTCATCCACCTATCTAACAAACATGGTATGATCAGCCTGACTCTGTGTATATCCAAAGTTTAACATAACTTTAAGGAACCTATCAAACCTGGCCCTAGGGGATTGCTTCCATCCATAAAGAGATTTCTTCAATTTACACACCTTCCCTTCAGTTCAGCCCGACTCTGTTTATATTCAAAGTTCAGTATAGCTTTAAGGAACCTATCAATCCAAGCCCTGGGGGATTGCTTCAATCCATAAAGAGACTTCTTCAATTTACACACATTCCCTTCATTTATTTGAGAAGAAAATCTCCATCTATATATCCTCCTCCAAATCTTCATGAAGAAAAGCACTCTTCACATCCAATTGCTGCAAAGTCTACCCCAAATTAAATGCACAAGAGATAAGTGCACGTATGGAGTTCATCTTTGCCACAAGAGATAAGTGCACATAGAGTTCATCTTTGCGACATAAGCAAAAGCCTCTTGATAATCAATAACATATGTCTACTAAATCCGTTAGCAACCAACCTCACTTTGTACCTCTCAAGAGTCCTATCAACTCATTGTTTGATAGTAAACACTCATCTACACCCTACTATCCGTGCTCATGGAGGAATAGAAATAAGCTCCTATGTGTCATTTTTTTTAAAGGTTTTCATTTCCTACATCATAACTTCTCTTCACTTGGGATCAGCAAGAGCCTCTTTTCAACCCTGAGATATAGATATAGAACGCAAGGAAAAAACAAATGCACGATATGATGAAAAAAAAATCATAAGAAACAAAGTTAGGGATAGGATGTTGAGTATAAGGACATACACCTTTTCTAACTGTAGTAGGAAGCTCAGAGTCATCAACAACCGAATTATCCAAAACCGGCATAGCATCTAGATATTCATTACCTAATAAATCGGTGGAAGATGGAACTAAATTAGAGGAAGTCAACTGGCTCGATGCACATGGGTTATCTGTACCATCTGACACCGAGCATACTCCATAAGTTGTTGTTGCTCTCCCTTACTAATATCCCATTGAACAGACAATTGAAGAAGGGGCTCCAGACAACATATCTTCCTTTATAGTGATATTCTCCCTCTTTAGAGATGTTTGGATAGTAGGGAAAAAAGGCCCAAATTCCCTAAAGGTGACATTCATGCTAACATGCATTTTTTGAGACTGTGGATGATAGCATTTATAACCTTTTTGGGTGGCAAAATAACCAACAAAGACACACTGCAAAACCCTATGATCAAGTTTTTCCCTAGATAGTCTGTAATCATGTACAAAACACACATTGAAAAACTTTAGGAGGAAGGGAAGAAATAGAAAGGATGGAAGAAGACTCAGAAAGGCACTCAATTGGTGACATAAACCGAAGAACACTTGAGGGTAGACAATTAATAAAATAAGAAGCAGTGAGAACCACCTCCCCCCAGAAAGAATGAGAAGCATTCATAATAAACAACAATGAACAAGTAACCTCAAGAAGACGACGATTTTTCCTCTTAGAAACACCATTTTGTTCAGGGGTACTAATACAAGTGGTTTGATATAAAATTCTATTCTCATTGAGGTAAGAACAAAAGTCGACATCAATATACACTGTTCTATTATCACTATGAAGAATTTTGACTCTGACATTAAATTGGTATTGCACCATTTTATGAAAAGATCTAAAGCATAAGAAAACTTTACCTACACTACGTAGTAGGTAAGCCCATGTAAGACGAGAATAACAATTAATAAATGTAACAAACCAAATATAACTAGAAATAGACATAACAAAGGAAGATCTCCACATTTTGGAATGAATAACAACAAAATAAGTAGTGCTTCTATTATTAGTATTAAGATAAGATGAACGTTTATGCTTGGTAAATTCACAAGCATCACAAATAAAAAATTGTCTACTACACTACTTTACTAGATTAGGAAAAAGGTACTCTAAAACACCAAATGAGGGATGTCCTAAACGTCTGTGCCACTGATGTAAGATCTAAAAGGCAAAAACACCATCTGCCTGGAAAACTTGACAAGTAGGCAAAGAAAGAACTTTAACATCCAGGAGATACAGACCACCATGTGCTCTACCACTGTCAATCTGTTTCCCCGACTCCAGTTCCTAAAAGGTACAATGAACAGGGAAAAAGTCACACAATTCAAGAATTTTGTAATACTACTAACAAAGAATAAATTAGTGAAGAAATTGGGAACATAAAGAATAGACGAAAGAGATAAAAAAGGTGAGCAACTAATTGAACCTCTCCCAAAATAAAGGATAAAGATCCATCGACCAACTTAACTTTATCCCTACCAGAACATGTAGAATACGAAGAGAAAAGGCAAGAAGAACCTGTCATATCCATAACTCTAGAATCTATTATCTAAGAAGAACATAAGGATGATGTCATAAATGCACTAGCAGATATACCATTATGGACAAATTGGAAGAAGAGGCAGGGGTAGAAGCCGCAGTAGAGACATCAAGTCGAGCCATCAGATGCCTAAGAGCCTGCATCTCATCCTGAGAGAAATTAGAGGGAGCAGACTACGATGAAGTATCTAAAGAGGTACCAACGGGTCTTTAATCCCATGCTACTCCTTACCTTTTGATTGCTTTCTTGAGGTCAAGGGGTCAAGCCCCCTTCTCCTTTTCCCTCCCAATCCCAAAAAAAAATTAAAAAAAAAAAAATATATCTGTGAAGAGGTAGTCATGTGTGCATAGGATCGCACATTACCCACTCGGCCACCACCTCGGTCACTTGTAGGACGTCTAATCAACTTCCCACAGAACTCTCTAGTATGCTTGGTGTTCCCACAATAATCACATTTTAAATTATCCTTGAGAACAGTGCCACTCGGCTCATTAGACTTGGGTAAGACTAAACCTATGTCACACTGAGGGATAACAGCTAAAGCAGACTGTTTTTGAAGAGGAGCATAAACTACAACAATCCTCCAGCTGAACATAGGCATAAACCTCCCGTAAAGAGGGAAATGGAGTACGCCAAAACTTAAACCTAAATCTGATCATACTCAATTTTAAGGCTAACAGGAAAGTCACTGACTCGTTCTTTTTTCACCATTTGCCGAAATTTGACCGCATCATTGGTACAATCTACTTGAAAATTTTGATAGTAGTCAAGCTCTCGCCATAAAGTGGTCAACTTTGTATAATAAATTGCAAGTGTTTTATCCTTCTGATTAGTCTCCTGGACTTTCTTTCGCAAATCATATGCCTTAGCATCATTGCTCCATTGATATTATGTGTCATATCAAGTAGCAAAAAACCACAACTAATAAATGGTTGCATTGAATTGAGCAACCAAGACATAATCAAAGTATTCTCAAATGTCCACCGCTTCAAGGAAGGACCAGACTCATTCTACTTCTTAGTCTCTCTAGTCAAGTACTTGTCTAAAAATATCGTCTGGACTAATAATAAACACACCCTCGACCATGTTAAAGGTAGTTGTTCCCATCCAATTTCTCCGAGCCAATTTGGAGAGAAGGATTATTTGCCACAGCACCCAAACGGCTCAACCCAATTCTTCCCGTATTTACCCCAACATTAATAGACGTTGTACTACCTTCAAACATGTTTACCCAATAGAATCAACACATAATAGTAAACAACCACAAAAAAATGCCACCAAATAAGTAGCCCACTACTAGAAAATACCACAAACTGTACCAAAAAGGAGTAACAAGATTGCTGAGACACAAATTAGAGGCTAAACAAAGCTTCCCGACAGTGTAACAGAACACTCGACGCCTAAACAATGTCAAATAAGGGTGCCGACAGTCTTAATGGGGCAAAACACCTCACAAATCCAAGTAACACTCAACAAACCAGCCTGGCATGCTATAATAGGCTTAGTCGCACCCTTCTGAGGGGATTCAAATCGGAAACAACACCAGATTGGCTCAGAAATGGCGGATCGCAAGCCGAAGCCGCAAAATTTTGAAAAACATCCAAAAAATCAAACGACCAAACAAACAGCTTCAAAAAAATTCACAAAAATCACCATAAATTTCATAAAATGATTTTGATTCACCCATGAAATATTCAAAAAAATTTGCTATTGACGACAACATGTCAGACCTAATAGAAGCACTATTGAATATACGAGCTTTTTTGAACAATCCGATGGCTTGAAACTTTAAATCCTGATTGTGGCTCTGATACTAAGTTGAATTATGATGACATTAAGGTTTTGGAGAATAAGTGGGACAAAGAGAGAAAGATTAGGAAAAGTATATATTATATTAGGTTAAACAACTACACCAACATATATATAGTCAAACAATTTAAAATACTAAACTACCCTTATCCTAGTATTAGTGCATAACATAACAAATATTGACAACAAAACAAGATTTAATAATGGAATGGAATGATCATAAGAACAAAGGAATCCTTTCTATACATCAAAACATCTACGCTACATAGTGTACATGCAAGAGGTTTACACCCACTTAACAAGTTCTACCAACATCCCCACCCCAACCCACAACCCACTCACACAAGATCCCCTTCTTTTCCCACCTACTCCTAAAAAAAAGAAAATGAGGATAAAAGGAAAAGCAAATGAGGTGACAACCAAAAACAGTCACAACTATTTATCAATAAAGTTCCCCAAAATTACCACATTACTTCCTAGCAACCAAAAATGTTATGTTAAATGACTACTGCTATTTATATTGTTCCCGTTGCAAGAGTATGAGGGTATATATGCCCAACAAACCAAATAATTATTAGTTAAACCGTATTCACAATTGACTACTGGAATAGCTACCAACTTCCCATCTCACACAAATTTTCCGACCCTATAACCCACCAACAGTGGACACTTACTCATAAAAAGAAAGTGTGAAGACATTGTGGGCATTGATTCTCATATGTACAGAATACAACATAGTTAAGATTATTGAATTGGTATTAGGATTTGGGAGAAAGAAGAAGAAGTAAGAGAAAAAGGAAGAAAATAAGTTGTTGTGTAGGCTATGTTGCTCTACATTCTCTTATTTATAATAAACCGACATTATAAATAATTACATTATTACCCTACACTTCAAATAACAACCAAGCGTGCCTTCAAGGGTTGTTTCCTAGAAGGAAGTGAAGTAAGATCCCATGTATAATTATCATGAAGGGCTTTTATTTCCTCATACATAGCCAATTTTCAACCAGGAGATATCAAAGTATGTTGTAAAAAGCTAGAAATAAATTTAGAAGACAGAGTCGATACAAAATAACGAAAGGATGATGAAAATCAATGCAGAGAAATAAAATTAGAAATGAGATGTTTGGTACAAGTATAGTTACCTTTTCTCAATGCAACAGGTAACTCAGAAGAGGATAAACTAACTGACGGCTCATAGCGTAAGACTAATAGAATCAGGTGATGGTTGTGGAGCTTAAGCATATGAAACAACTTGTGTCCTTAGAATGTTGAAAACCAGCAATGGAGACATAGTAATCGGGGAGAGAGAAGATATACAGTATAATATGATAGGCAACAAGGGCTCCCTAACTTGAAAAGACTAAATAAAGAAAGACAATGACTTAAAAAAAGTATCGCACTGGCATAGTATTGGTGACAGACAAGATCATAGAACCAATAACCTTTCTGATTACGAAAATATCCCAAAAAGACACTTAACAGAGTGAGACGAAAGTTTATCCTGACTTAGACTAAGAAGATGAACAAATGCAACGCAACCAAATACACGAGGAATAAGTCCAAAGAGCGGTTTATCAGGATAAAGCAACGAGAAAGGAGATTTATTATCCAAAATGAAGGAAGAAATGCGATTAATAAAACATATTGAATTAAAAACAACATCAACCCAATATGATTTTGGCACGTGCATGTTAAACATCAAGGTGCAGGTAACATCTCAAAAATGACAATGTTTACGTTCGCAGCGCCATTTTGTTTAGAGTTATAAGGAAATATAGTTTGACGAATAATGCCACGGTCTACACAAAAAAAATGTCATAAATGATTGAATGTACTCAAGGGCATTGTCAGACCAAAGAACTTTAATATGAGCATTGAATTGAACGAGAATCCCATTATATAAAATGGTAAAGACCTTGCGATTCAGATTAGTCTTTCAGAAGAAACAACCAAGTCATACAAGAGAAATCATCAACAAAAATGATAAAATACTGAAAACTAGGAATATTTTTGACTTTTGCAAGACCCAAATGTCAGTATGAACAACATGAAACGGGCTGGACTAACAACTTAAGGAATGAGGAGGAAAAGAACTACGATGTAGATGTTTGCCTAATTGACAAGCCTCACATTCTAACACAAAAGAATAGGGATGACATACCAGACATATGAACACCAACACCTGAATCAATAATCCACGATGACGAAGGTTTAGCAACCATAAATGTTAAGTCACTTCCATTAGCAAAACTCACAGTAGAAGGCAAATGTGAAGAAAGTGAAGACACCTTGTGAATAAGCTAAGTAAACTGGTAAGAAAGATCATTATGAGAGCTAGAACCAAATGCAATTGGGCCATCAATAAAAGTCTGATGTACTAGTGAACCCAAAGTATCATCAGAACCCTGAGTAAAAAATGTTGGTCTCCTATACTTATCCCAACAATAATATGCAGTATGTTATGTGCTACCACAGTAAGTACACTTACACAAATAATGATAACCACGACCAAAACAACTATTACGCCTACCATAGTCAGTACCTCGACCACCAAGACCAGTACTATAGGGTGGACCACATCCACCACCACCATGATCACGACCACAACTACCGTTCAAGTTTATCATTATGAAAACCATGATCAACTATGCACCAATAGACTACAAACAATCCTCAACCACACAAATAACCAAGAACAAAGCCAAGAAATCTACCCACAATACCAAATCACTATCAATGTTGAGGCCACAACAACATAACAACACAAATCATCTCTGCAAGACTCAAAAGCATGCCACAAAGCCCAAAAGAACCAAAAAAAAAAAAAAACATAACAGCAATATTCAAACACTGTTCTGGGAGGAACAGTATGTCGGCACTAATATTTTCAGAAACCACCTCCGAAACAACCAAAATCGGTTGGGCCAGGCAGGAAACTCAAAAAACCAGCCAAGCAGATCCAAGAACAGTGTTGACAGCACTGATTGCTCCAGAAAACACCTCGAGATCAACTGAACAGTGCCAAAAAACAAAAAAAAACTGCTCCAAGGAAGCAATTTTCAAAACAACACCAGCTAGAAGTCAACACACTGAAGCACAAGCCTGGATAGCCCCCTACAAGCCAACTGACACCCTTTTAGGCACCAAAACCATGTTTGCACCTTTCAAAACAATCTGGGCAACACACTGGAGCCTCCCCAAGTCTAAAACACACCTATCTGGTGCAATCGAAGCAAAAAATTTCCGGATCTGGTCTGGATCAACAGTAAGCAATTTCAGCCCAATTTTTGTGAAAATTCTTCAAAAATAGAAAACCCTATTCAAATGACTTCAAAAAAATTAATAAAAATCACCACAATTATCACCATGAAAATTCAAGCCTAGGGTGGCTTCAAATGTTCGTACGATGATTACGTCATTGTTGTTAGCGACGTTAGGAAAGAGGAAAAAAATTGCAAGGTATCGAATTAGTACTCTAATACCAAGTTAAGGTTGTACAAGGAGTATTAGGATTTGTGAGAAAGAGGAAGAAGTAAGAGACAAAAGAGAAATAGTAAGAGAATAAGTTGTTGTTTAGGCTATGTTGCTCTACATTCTCTTATTTATAATAAACTGACATAAAAATAAATACATTAGTACCCTACACTTATAATAATAGGGTTAATTACAATTTTCCCCTCCAACTATATTCTATGTAGCAATCAACTCCCTGTGGTTTCATTTACAACAATTTGCCCCTTCTTGTATTAAAATTGAAATTAGTAACGGAAACACAGTGAAAAGTAACGGAAACATTGGAATCTTTTGTTTGTGTCAAAGGAAAAAATATTTTTAAGACAATTTTACCTTTGTCTTCCAACGGTTGGAAATTTTGCTCTTTAAGAGGAATGAAGCTTTTTTTCTCTTTCCCTCATCTAAGACTATAGCTCTTTTTCTCTTTTGCTTTTTTTCTTTTTCCTTCATCTATGGGACCTCTTATACACGGTGCCTTTCATTTCTAACCATCTTACCCATATCCTTATAAAAATGGCTTTGAGTGAAGCATCAACTCATGGAGAAACTGATAAACTGTGCTATTGCGAATTGAAATGCAAACTCAAGATTCCATCATACCACTGCCATTCACAGTATCATCAGTTGGACTCTTCCCAGATTTCTTTCCAAAATCATGTGTTTGGCTACTTGCAACAGACCTTGCAATTATCCCAACACCCTTGTGGCATCTAGAACCCTCTTACTTTTTCAGACTCTTGATAATTGTCAAACCTCTCAACCCAACATCAGACACGATAGGAGGAGGAAGTCCATTGTCGCTAATTGTAATACCTCTCCTTCTCCCTCTCCCTCTCCCTCTCCCAACTGTTGATTGTGACCCACATTAACATAGAAATTTCTGTTAATGGGGACCCTTTACATTGATATTCACATGCATTGAACTAAAATAATATATTGCCTCATATAACCCCAACAACCCACTGACCCACATGATTCCCACAAAGATTTTACTTTCCAATAAACTAATACAACAAAAGGTGACCAAAAAAATCTATGATTCATCAGTTATTGTAACACCCGCATTTTCTTTTATATATGTATATAGATATATAGTAAATAATTGTGATAAAAAAAATGTGGATATATGTAGTGATGTGTGTTTGAATTTGGTAGATTGAAAAAGTAGAGATTTAAAATGTTAGTGAAAATAATAGTTAAAATTTGGTTTTAATAAGTGAAAATATGAAATTTTAGGTCCTAGAACTTGTATTAAATAGGTTTGGTGTAGAAATATGTGTTAGAGAGGTTTGGGATAGATTTGGTTGGTTTAGGAATGGATTGAAAATAGAAAAGGGACGAAGACAGGCTATGAACAGTGCACGTGAACAGTGCACTGCTGCAACTTCAAACTCGATTTAGACTTTGATGCAGTCAATATCTCTCAAAACTCAAAACATAAAAATTTTAGAGCTCTTTCGTATCATTCCATAGCATCTTGAATCATCTCAATCGGAGCTTGGATGAGAGAGTTATGATCAGATAACGAAATGATGTCGAAATAGTCTAATTAGCTTCGTTTTGCATTTAATATCTCCATTTGCATCCTAAATCAAAATATAAGAATAATGAGTACTTTTAAACTTCAAATAAGTATAAAAGGCTTTAAGAAACACCCTTTATCACCTTTTATTTGCAAACATCGCAAAACTTCATTAATAGCCGATTCGGATGGGTAAAATATAAACTTTAATGTTTCGGGTGTACATTGACTTGGGTGTTGAGATAAATCATAAAAATAAATATTTTTAGGTTAAAATAACATTAAAAATAAATCCGGAACGTCGAAAAACCTTAGGGTAGTCATATGGATCAAATTGGAGATTCTTAGTGGCAAAACCGTAAATTTGGAGAAACCCAAAACAGCCTGTGAACAGTATTTTTCGGGGCTGCTATGTTTTAAACTCATTTTCATCTCATTTCCTTCACTCCCTTCACACCCCCACACCTCTTGAAACCCTAGAGGGTATTAGAGAAGAAGAAAGGAAGGAAAAACAAGAGATTCAAGGGTGATTCAAGATCAAATATTTTTGTTCTTCACTCCAAAGCTAAGGATTCAAGGTAGGGGTTTTCTCTCATTCACTTACATTGAGGCTAGAGTATTTATATATGTATGTTTTGACTATCAGTGATATATATATGCTATGGAATCATCCTCTCTTAGACTTTTTGCAAGGATTACATGTTTTAAACAAAGTAGGGTTTAATACCCATGAAATCTCCTTTCTAGTTTTTAAAACCCTAATTTTTGGAGAGTGATGTATTTCCTTCCTAAATGCTTTCTTTATTATGGATTTTAAAACCTTAGTGCTTTGTGTTGGATAGAAAAATGATGTTATTGTGATCTCATGTATTTTCTTAGTTAGTTGTGGAATTGTTATATCATATATTTTGAAAATTTTGGATAGATGCTTGTAAATTGAGATAAATGTTAAAAATTATATACTTGGTTGGGTTGTTTATGATGCATATGACTGAGAGGTTTCTTGTAAAGATACTCACCCCTTCCCAAAAGGTTCCCGGTAAGAATGCTTGAGAATCAAAGGTGACCTAAAGGGGGGTGGAGGTTACCACAAAGTATGCCACCTACCGAAAGAATTGTTGGAAATTGGTTATGGCAATTAATGGTTATTATTTGTATGTGGTGCTCATTTATTCATTTAAGTAATGTTTTTAAATAAACTTGAGATCCTTTTTAAATGTCACTGCTTTATTTCAAATTATGTATCTATGTTATGTTAAAATTGAGACCGACCGTTTTAAATGCTTTTCTAAACCTTGTATGGGTTTGGGAGAATTTTTCTATAGAGTTTCGTGCTCACCCCCTATCGCTAACATTTTTCAGATTACCCGCTTGAGGAGGAAGACGTAAGGGTCGAGGAGCCCGCTACTTGGGAGACTCCACGGGACGAGAGTGTGGATCCCGAAGTGGACGCATAGAGCGACCTCCTTTCCTTTTGTACTAGACTAGGACATTCTTTTGGAACATTGTGTAGTCTAGCTTCTTTTGTTTATTCCGCTGCGCTTCCTTAATTAATTTTTTAGATGTAATAGTCATGACTTGGACTTATTCTTTTGGATAATGTTGTAAATATTCGTGGATGACAAATAAAGTCTTATTTCTTAAGGGATTATATTAGTGCTCTTATGATATGAATGGTTTTAGAATGTAATGTCATCCAGGGTGTGTTTTTGGGCGTTACAGTTATAGCAAACAAAACACACCCATGTGTGGACCCATCATGCACAGATGTGAACCCAAGTGCAAAAACCCCATGGATAGAAAAATTGCATCGTAACTTACCTACGATATTGATCGCAACGGCTCAGGACTTCAATCGGCCATTTATACATCCTACACCTCAATCGATGACTTCAAGCATCTGAGGACTTCAAGCATCGCAGAGACTGGTGTGGGGGTGGTTTGAGAGAGTGGTTAAATGACTAAGGACAACTTTTAGACCAAGAAAAAAAATCTAACTATGGTTAATATTTTGGCGTTACCATGTTTGAAGGGAAATTCCTCCTCTATTTGACGGCCCTCACCCTGCTTTTTCATTTTGATACAAGAAGGGGGCAAATTGTTAGAAATGAAATCATAGGGAGTTGATTGCTACATAGGGTATAGTTGGAGGGGGCAAATTGTAATTAACCCATAATAATATAAAATAGAACTCTAATAATAATATAAAATAAAAACTCTAACAAACACATTTAATAGAAGGCATAGAGAAAGTGGGTTATGCATTGGCAGAAGACATTATACGATAGTGACCTCCAATATGTTTTAAAATGCTAGCCAACTAAGAAATACGAATACAGATACGACCAAGGATTAAAATTTCGTTTAGGTGTATTATTTCAGTCACTTAGGAAATAGAAACGTTTCGATGTGTTTCAAAAATGTTTCGACCCATTTTAGAAACATAATGAAAAAAATAAATAATTTAAGAATTATTTTTCTAAAACATTGATTGAAATATATCAAAGTATCCTAAAATACGTTGAAATATTCTAAAACAATTGTGCAAATACATTGAAATATTATAAAACATCAAGAAATATTATAAAACATCAAGAATCATTATGGAATATCTCAAAATATTATAATTTTGATTTCATTACTGTTTCGTTTCGGTCTCCTTGGAAACAAAAATGTTTCGGACGTTTTGACCATTTCGAAACGGTATTTTGATCCTTGAATACGACACAACATGGACACGCAGGCACGATATTTAAAAAAAAAAAGTATGATACAAACACATTGGGGACACTGTACAAATAATTGTGTTTTTTATATAAAATTATATAACTTACCACAAATATAGTGATAATAATATATTATTCATAAAAAATTCAGTACTTTTATAATAAGTAAATGTTATATCTAGTCATCTAGTGTGAATTTATATATTAAAGCATTATAATAGTCAATAATCATCAATTTTTATGTAAACATCATGTACTCAACATATGTAATTTAAATGATTGCTCTTATTTTTTCAAATACACTTTTTAAAACATTTATGTATCATTTGCTTTTATTATCATAGTTTGAGTATAATTTTAACATGTCTAGCCTTGGTAATTATACGTTCTCTCATCATATAGTCAAATTTTAAACTTTTTTAATCGCATGTCAACACGTGTATTATTTAGTAGTAGACACAAGCGGAACAAATGTCGGACATGTCCCGTAAGAAGTGTCAAACACCTACCCAAAATTAAAATTTTATTATTTAATAATGAACACCGGTAAAAGAGTATCAAACGCATGTCTAAGAATATCTAAGGAGTGTCTGTGTCCAACATGGATACGTCACCTTCTTGAGAGTGTTGTACTTCATAGTTAGCCACCATTAATCTTTTTATTCAAAAAAAAAAAATTAGCAGTCAACTGTAATTACCTCCTTATTGACAAGTCTCAAGAATTCTTCACGCTCCCTGCTCACCGACTGAAAGAGTTAGCACAAAAGCAAGTTAGCATCTTGAGCAGGTGATGTTATCTTATACATGACACCGAGCAAAACAAACCATGCACAATTCTTACAGATGCTGATGCTAAAACAGCCAATGCACGACTAAGCTCACAAAGTTGCTCTTGTTTATCCAGTGTTTTAGCTTTTGTCTGTTCTCGTGCCTCATTTTGCGTCGAAGTAATCATCTCTTCCAAAGCCACATCTGGTTGCCTAGCTGCAGATTCCTTCATCTTGGCTTGATCTTCTTCCTCTTTCTCTTCCTCCTCCTGCAATCAACAATTTAGAACCACTAGTAAGAAAGAAAGTTATTAAAGACCAACAAATCAAAGAGCTGTAACCTTAAAGAACTTCCAACACTACCCAAAGAGAAGTTCAGGTTAACATATTCAACCTTGATTAATTCTTCTTGCATTTCTAGGAACTCCAGCTTTCTCCTCCTTTCGGAAACAGAATCTTCGGATGGCAATGCTGTGACTCCAACCGTATCCACCACCTCATCTGGCAGCGAGGATAATGTAGCTTGAACAGCTTCCTCTGGTCTCACTTTACCAGATACACTGAAAGCTCTGCAGAGGCATCAGGATAAAGACTGATGAATTTCGTTCAACATCTCAAAACACAAAAAAACAGGTGAAGAATTAAGTAACCTTGAAAGAATCAACAGTGAAGATGGCACCGAATGGTTGAGAGACAAGTCCACCCAATCACGTAGCTGCACAGAGGAGCAAAATTCAAATGTCTAGATCATCCAAGTATTATTTTCCATCCTTGAAAATAGAACAAAAAGAACTCACAGCTGAGAATCTGTGAAACATAAAGGTTCAACTAGGGTGTTTCTAGCAGAAAAGAGTCTGAAGTTTTTACCAAATCATGTTTGACTATTGTATTAGAAGTACATCCACAAAATTACAATCAAGAAACCCATATATGACTACTTCAAACAAAAGAGATGTCAGGTTGTATTTGTACAATTGAAAGGAAGATAAATAAGCCATCCAAATGGGATCACAAAATTTCCAAACTACTTTTGAGTAATCAAAACAGTACAGAACCACCATTTTAAGCTTCAAGACGTAAGAATACCCTCCCACGCCAGCCTGCGCCAATCCACACGCAGAGATGCGCATAGAAGTACATGCAGACATAGAGACCAAGTCAAAAAGCTTTCAAGCAAACAATTTTTTGTGTAACATGCATCACAGGGAAGAAGAATCCATATTGGTTTGCCCCTGCCTCTACGGGCTTCAATGAATTACACCACACACAAGAACATCAAATCAAACAACAAGAGATTACATTACCTGCCAAAATTTCATTGAGAGCAAAACCTATCCAACAGAGAGGCCATATTTTTAGGAATCTTTGACAAATACGGTAATTTACAAACCTGATTTACAGGCTTGAATTCAAAACTCCTACCAAAGAACTGAACCTTCACTCAAGCCCTCTCGAGTTACCAGTCGTAATAAAGGTATCAGAACCCTCACCTAAAACACTCACCCAACCACCAATTAGTGTGCCCTCCTAACCACTTAAAAACCTTTTTTCTTAACATCAATTTCAAATGGAATGCTGTACTACATACAAGTAAATGTGTCAAATCAGCTTTCAGCAAAAGATGAGAGCTGAAATGGCCTCCAGGAAAGATATTCCTGAGAATATATATCATTTAGAGAGAGAGAGAGAGGATAACAGATGTACACAACTGCTGGAAAATTCTGTCCAGCCATCTAATGAACTCTCAAGGGGAAATGGCGCCTTCATGATATGGCTCATACTACGCTTTTGGTTATTAAAGTCGTGACCAAGTTACATGGGGTGCATTTTTGTATCAAGAGATTGCTTCTATGACCTTAACCCACAGATCCTTCTTTTACATATTGTATCTCACTTAATATGTGCTCAATCTTTACTTGGCATGTCCTGCAAATCTTATATAAACCAGATGAACACTTGTGTTCTAAATTAGTGGATCGGTACATCAAGAGAATAATTGGGATGTATGATCTTTTCAAAATATGGATCATGACCATCATTAATCATGCATGTTTTCATATATCCTCCCCTCCCCCAAATGACAAACAATCATGCATAATAGTGAGAGGATGTAGACATATGGCTATGGAGTGTTAGTATCGTTTGCTTGGTTATATTGTATCTTGTGTTGATTTGGATTTCTCTTTAAAAAAAATGTTCTAAATTAGTTACTCTTAAACAAGCAACCATGTGGCATTTCCACATGAATTTGTGCCTCCAGAAATATCATATTGAAAGTATCATCAACTTCCAAATTCCAGAAAACACCCACATTTTTCTTTAGGTAAACTACATCAACTACCCTGAGGTTTGTCCAAATAACAAGAAAAACCCCTCATGTATGGATAATAACATTGTGCTCCCCTCTGCTTTGGTTGTTCATAACAAATTCTCCCAAACGTTATTGTGCCATTAGGGGAACATGTTTTCTGTGTATTCCATCTCATTCACCCTACTCCTTTAAGACACCTCCCCACCCCCTTCTCTCTCTCTCCCATATCTTTGCACATCAATACAGTCCTAGAATCACCACAACGATCAAAACCACTAATGGATCTCCATAACAAAAACCCACATATGCAAAACCTAACAAAACATCTATTCTTCATCAACCCACCAATTCACACCGAGTCTTCGCCAACCCACCACTTCACATGCACAACTATCCACTGAAGCTCACATGTACACTCACTCTCTCTCACTTGTTCTTCTTCTAGAATTGTGCACACACACTCATCTTCTTTTCCAGTTGGGGGCATGCATAAACACAAACAGACACACATACACACACACCCCATTTTCTCCAATAGCGCACAAAGATTTTTCAATTTCGCAAATTCAGCCATAATTTAACAATTTCCATCTCACTGAACAACGATTGAGCTGCAATTTCTTGAAACAACTGAGGGTGCATTTGTGTGTGTGTGTATATACTAGCAATATATCTGCAAGGTAGCACAAAAGACGATGACAATAGTTCAAGCAACAACAGACTTATGTGATGAGGATGTCTCTGAAGGAAGGGATGGTTGGGAGAAGGGAAAGGTTTGATGGGCCCATTAGTGGGGAGCCAAGGAATTCTTAAACTGCTTGGCTTGGTATCTTCCAGTGGTGTGAGACATATAAGCAGGAAGCCTAGCAAGACTTCTACATCACCCCGTTGAAGTCAACTCTTAGACCATAACCAGCTGATCTGTAGAAGTGACACAACCATTCCTCTATATCTCTACAGGAACCTCCAATACCCAGAGGCCCAAATGGCCAATGCTGAATTATCAACTTCAATTTTTTGCCAAATAGGAGACTAAAAGATAAATTAGATGGAGCAACATAAAAGGGAAACATTAATCAAGAAGACTCGGATGATATCACTCAACAATAACACAAGACAATGGTCAAACTAAGGCCCATAACAATTCCAGGAATCTAACTCTACAATGGCCTGTCAAATGCCAGTAGCTGCTTCTATGAATCTTCTCACTGTGTCCCTCCCAGATAGTCCAAATTGCTGTTGATAGGGAACATAATCATTCACGCCAGGAAATGGAAAGTAAACTAGTACAAAAAGTAACTAAAAACAAATTTCGAATGCCAAGAATTTATTTAAGAGAACAACGCCGCAAAGAATGGATACAAACTTTCTTTAACATACTATCTCCCTCCTACTTTTTTGTAGTTAACCTTGACAACCACTCTACCACACTCTTGGTAACTACTATGAGAATGGAATTACAGATATCTTTGAAATTCTCCTAATGTAAGGATCTTCTCACACAATTATACGCGTGGAATCGCACTGTCAACCTAGAGGGAGGTGAATAAGTTAATTGAACAAACAATCACAATTATCAGATTAAAAGATTAATTTGTCAATTAAGTGTTTGAACCTGTTTTACCAAATCAAGAACAACCCGGTGTTAGAGCATCCAACTCAAAACCAATTGACAATGGGTGGGGTGGCTCCTCAAGTATATAAACCAACTTTTGTGATCCTAATTATTCCATGTGGGATACAAGTTCTCTTAACACCCTCCAGCAAGAGGGATCCAGTCTCGCACGTTGATTCAACAAACAACAATGCATACCAAGAAATTCAAAATAGGTAAGACACTTAGCCATTGACCGCTCAAGGCCAAGCTTTGATACCAATGTTAGAACATCCAACCCAAGACTAGTTGACAATGGGTGGAGTAGCCCCTCAAGTATATAAACCAACCTTTGTGGTCCTAATTATTCAATGTTAGATACAAACTCTCTTAAAAAATGGATACAATAATATGTCAATTAATCAACCAACAACCCAATTCACAAAAACTATGTTCCCTCCAACAAAAAAAATCTCCATAAAACCCAATTTGATGAAATAATTGAATAAAACAATTAATGTATCAATTCATCAAACATAGTTTGTGCAATTGTAAGTTGTTTTTGTGTGTGTGTAAAATCAAACCAAAAAAGATAACATCCACAACGCAAATAATTTGTTTACACGAAAACCCTCTTGGAAAAAATCACAGAACCAATCTTGGTGTACCTAATCTAATACTCCAAAATCAATTTACAAGTACTTAAATCTTATACCTCAACTAATTTGATCATGATTAGATGCTCATTTCCTTTGCAAATCTCCCCTCCGAATTAACCCACCGAAATCTTGAATAACTTCACTTGGACACACTTAGCGCGATGAGCCTCCAATAATCTTCAAGGATCATCTCCCAAAACTCTTAGTATGCACACAACCAAAGTGAGTTTTGTTGATCAACAAGCAAGATCTCCTTCTTCAATGTGTAATGTTGAATTAGAAGACTCAAGATGGTTTAGCCATTGTATCTTAGGAATCTAGGGTTGTTCTTGGCTCTCAATGTTGAAGAGACAACTTTTTAGCATATTAGGGAGATACCCTAACTTAGGAAGACTTACCTTATTTATATCCTCAGAATTCAAGTGGACATGGGAACCAAAAAAAACCTAAAGTCGCAAAGGAGCGCTCAAGCAGTCCAAGAGCGATGGGAGGGAGATTGTCACTAGAATGCAAAAAGGCTTCAATCCAGTCGAATAGCGTAGAGACTGCTCGAGCCATCTGCAGCCTGCTAGCAGCCAAGAGGGCAATCTGCCCAACTCGTCAGCATTCTCCAATTTTTTCTTAAGTGTTCAAAGATCGCTCTAACCGAAAGCGAGTGAGCAAAGGACAGTCCTTACTAGTTTTTAACCTAGAAACCAAACAAAAACTTGACATATTCAGTACTAAAGAGTGTTGCTCAAATAAGATCCGATACATGACTCAACTATGTTTTCAAAACACGTTTGATGTTTAGAAAATATTTTCATGAAAAGCATAAGAGTTATTCATGAATAATTCTAAATCCAATTTCATTAACTTAGTGAGTCAAAGTCTAGAATTAAACCAAGGGTTCTTAAGTCTCTAAGTCATTACCTTTGTCCTAAACTCTTGAAGGTATATTGGAGATCTCTTGATTTGGTTTTGAAGCTTGGACTCTTTCCTCCAAGCTTTTGGAACTTGATCTTTGAAGCATCAAGACCATAGATTTAGATTGTGATTTACGACAACGCTCCACGAGATTAGTCAGCTACTATCAATTTCCTAACAAACTTCTCAATTCACTTTTGGCCTTAAGAAGCAATTAGTTTAAAAAAAAAGAGTAGAACTCTCAACGATAACACTTCTACAAATGACCAAGTGAGTTCTTTAATGAAACAACAAACTAAATTATAAAAAGAAATCACATCATATTTGAGGATGTAAGATTTGTACATTACTTTGACCTCAATTCAAAAGACTAATGATCAAAGAAACAGCTAAAAAAATAAATTCAAAAACATTGTAACCCATTTGGATGGCGGTAATCCTGGTTGAGACTCGAGAATACAAGTTTCATTCCTAAAATTCTAGATTATCATGTTTGAACAGTTAATTGACTGGTCTTCCAAAATCGAGAATAGGACTACTATTACAATCAAATTCCCAATCACAGTGGGTATCTTGGTAATCTTACACTCGAAGTATTCTGAAAAGGGAAAAAGTCCAAAATTAAAACTCCTAGAGCAAGCTCTCTTTTCATATGTGTGTGTGAAATCCATATTATCCCGAGTATTTTACAAAAAAGAATAGAAAACTAAAAATATACTCACTAAAATGATATCATTGTAAAAATAGTACACTTTGCATGTCATTTCAAATTAGTTGACTTAAACAAGAACTGTGGAATGCATATTAATTCCCCCAACCACTGAATATTAGATTAACATGGTAAGAAAACCAGGTATCCCTTCACGGGAAATGAGACCCCCATCCCAAAGAGACATAAGAGCCTCACATAACTAGAACCCATCACAATGCTAATTGCAGTCGGCATTAGTAGTCCGACATCATATTAGTGAAGCTACTTTTATATCAGTTCCCTTGAAGTGTTATTAGCTGTAATTAATACAGTCCATAACGAAGTTGCCAGAAAATGTAGTGCACCAAGGGTTGATTCCCATATGTTACCTCCTACATTGTATTGTTGTAAAGAAACGTTTATGCCCTCAAAATGAATAAAAAAACAAAATCCAAAAAAAATTATAAGAAATTGTAAAAGAAAGGCAGTACATATTATGTATTCTTCATGTCAACTTGTGATGATATTGTCAGGTTATGCATGTTCAATTCCACATGCATTTATTTAAGAATAAAAGTCAAAATCTAAAAAGCCAACAAATACATGGAGAATACGTATACACTGCATCCATCAAGTTCAACTAGTTTGCTTTTCAGTTGGTTTGTTGTTTGTTGGAAAAGAGACGTGAAATAATTAAATGTAAGTAATATGTAAAAGATTGAGCAAACACCTGTTGCCGCATTTCATCAACTGAAAGCAACCCAAGTAAGCCCCGATCTCGACATGCTTGACGGAGCTCCTCCTCCGAAAGGGACTCCACACCCTCTGCTAGAATCATCTTATCATCATGCTTGATCCTGCCGAAGCAAAAAAATAATATTCCATGATGGGAAGTTATACTGATTCATGTCACTCATTTTCTCCACTTTGTTAATCGATAAAAAGTAGAGAATATGGAATCAATATACTATGAATTTCCTAATGATTTCCATAAACTGCATGTTTTCATTAAACATTAGTAACCAGCCTTAGAAGCTTGTGCCAACCTTCCCCTTACAAAAGCTTTCGAATATCTAAAAACATATTTTTGAACAAGGGATGGCTAAATACCCATGCAGACTATTGAATCTAAAGCTCAGAAATAGTAAGCAACAGCAATCAGCCCAACACAAAAAATCAAATTCTCACCATTCAGAAGAAAAATAAATATAGATTTTGAGGATAATTAGACGAAATAATTGCCTACAAGATGAAGGTGTATACAGTAGTTCAAAGCACTCAAGACAACACAAAAAAGAACTGTTATGCTGTCTTCCTCCCTTAATTATTAAAATACATTAATAAAAGAGAACTATTATTAGGATATGGAGCTATAAGCATAAGAGAAACAAAAATGAGGGTTCTTCTCAGACTTGAAAAGGCAAACAAAACAATCCATATGTCAGCAAATTTCAACAACCAATGAAACCCAGAGAAGCTCTAGGAGATGAAAACACTTCCAAACTTGCAGCAACTAGTAACTTTGTGGCAAAAAGAATGTCAGCTTGATTTGGTGGATGTAGGAATTCTCTAATCTCTGCCTCTGAGGATGTATTAATTACTCTGCAGTCTCTTTTGTTGTAGCCATTTTTCCAAAAGCCTAAGGACTGAGATATCACTTCAGTTCATATCAAACTCCCTTCTATGTAACAGCATGAATCCAGCCAAAACACATATTCATCCCCATGTCTTTTCACAAACCTACAAGCAAACTTGCACCCATTTGAACCAGAAACTCATCATAATCCGCAAATGACAATTTGTCACATCTTCAAACTCCAATGACAATAAAAGTCATGAGTTAAACTTAAAAGTCTTCTAATCATTGTCATCCACTTCTAGTTTGGTTTCTAACTGCATTTGTTTTCGATAAAATCTTACACCACATCAATTGCTATTAGCCACCTTCTTAGGCCTGCTATAGTATTTCATTAGAAACAATAAATTTAATGAGATCATTAGAAAAGTATCTTAGCCGTCCATGAAGCTATATCACTCTTGATATGTTTAATAGACCCCTGATGCATACTAAAGTAGATTCCTTTCCTTCATAAGACCACATCTACTCATCAAACCTCTTAAAAGATAACTCGATCAAAAGAGGGAATAAGTTCTTAATTTTTTTACACTTCGTTTGCCGCCAAATGCTTTTCTTTGCATCTCCTTCAAGTAATGCAAAGTGGCAGAAAATCAAGACTCCACACCCTATTTGTTTATTTTTGAGGCCGCTTCCTACAACACCGATCAATAGCCTCCAAGAAACAACCAACCACAAAATTGTTGACTAAGGAGGCTATTAGAGTCTTTGACATCAGACTGATAACCAACACAAAGAAAGAGAACCCAATCCAAAGCTCCCAACTTCTTGTTGGACAAAAGTATCACTAATAGAGAGCAATTATACCAATAAGAATGATGACTATGGAACTAACAAACACGTTTGAAACTCCTGATATTTTAATCTAACCCAGGTCCAGTAAACTAATCGTTTATCTAATAAGTAACTCTAGAGTCTAACTTAATCATCCACCAAACAAATAGATATTTTGTATGATGCGTAATACACAGCCAGTAAGGAAATTTCAACCCCGCAACACTCCCTCATAGGGTGGAAGAAGACCCCACTCAAACAGCTAATGTTTCCAAATAATATATTACAAGCAAATTATCTGAACATTCAATTGCAGAGTCCTAATGGTTGCAATGTATGTAGAGCATCAAGTTAATCAGATATTACAAACATCCAATCTATAAACTCACATTGCTTTGTTTTATTATTAAATAAAATTTCATGAAAGAGCCTGTTGTTGATAAAGTAGTGCTTCTAGTGTGGTTTTAATATTCATAGTTGTCATCTTGGTCTTCATTTTGACCAGTCATTGGGCTGGATGACTTGTCTACCTTTGGTTTTTTTTTTTTTTTTTCTGTAACCTTCTTCACTTTATTAATAAAATTATTGTTTCTATTAGAAAGAAAAAAAAAAGATGAAGTAGTTCTTAATCTCAGATTGATTTTATTTTTGGCATGCATGATCACCAGGGGATGGTCCTTTACTTTAGCCATGAACTAGTAAACTTTTAATTTGGCCAACCTAACAAAGATAATTCTACATTCACCTACTAATTTCATCACTGTGATGTGGAAAAGGACAATACACAAATAAAAAAAACAGAGAATAGATTTCACTTAGTTTCCCATCAAATGATCCATAAGTTTGCCATCCATAAAATGTCTTATTTGTGCACTTTGCTTTCTTAAAGCAACAATTCTCAAGAGGACTTGTACCCTTTTGAAAGATATTCTACTTAATGGAAAAATGTGACTTTAGACAAAGGGCTTAGAAAACAATAAAAATAAACCAAAGACATAAATATTGGAAAACACAAAGGGTTTGTTTGGATGAATTTTGGAGAGAGGTTTGGATTAGTTTCTCCAAAACCTTCCAAACCCAAACCTCTCTTTGCAAAGATAGAATTCAACATTCAATCCGGTTTATACCTATGTTTGGTATACAATACATACACATGTAGGACCCACGGATATATCATAATTATTAATAATTATTTATCCTATAAATAACTATTTTATCCTTGATCAATTCAATTCATAATCATGTTAAAGGGTACAATTGTCTTTTGGATTCTTAACCCCTTACCCATCTTCCCAAACCCACCTCTCCCCTACGTTTGACGAAACCCATAATCATGAGTTTAATCTTCGGGGCAGCTACGGGCCGAGTTTGGAAACCCGAGACTGAATTTTCCATACCAACATGGGATTTGGGGGTCCTTTGGATTATTTTCCCCAAACTCATCCAGCGATGTCCCTCCATACCCTTTGGCCAAATAGCCCCAAAAGATATTGGCTCAAGCGTTGGAATAACTTGATACAAATTTCGTACAAGGTGCCACAAATCCAAGTGCAACATGCGAATTTGGTAATTCAGTTGGCAATAAGCGAGAATTGTGAGTTTGGCTTTGCTTACAAAAAAGTCTAGTTTGGTATTAGTCAGAGTTGAACCCACTACAAAGGATGTGGAAAGAGTATACAGCCACTAAGCTACATAAGTTCTTGTTTCCAAAAAAGGTTTTATGTGAAACCTGAGCATGCATAATATTTTATTTTATAAATAGTGTGGGTTAAAGTGCGATTTATGAATATTTACATGGAGTTTTATGACAATTAAACTCTGGGAAGTTGAGCATGTGTAAATTAAGGAATGTAATTGTAGAATTATGAGGTAATGGAGAGTGAAGTGTAATTTCAAAAGTGTCGCGATTATTAATTTGATTAAATAAAGAGATAAGCAAAACATAAGGGCGCTTTAGTGTGATTAAGATAATATTTGCATGTAGAAAACACCCCGCATGTGTGTTGCTTCTCCAGCCATGAGTCTTGGGAAAAATATAAAAGGAGAAAAATTGTTACAGGCAGTGGAAGAGAAGAAGAAAATCAAAGCAAGGAAAAAGAAAAAGGAAGAAAAGTTAAAGGTTTTGGAGAGAGAGTTCACTCGAAAATTTGCATGTGTTCTTGAGTGAGAGAAACCTTCTTGTTTGAGAGTTGTGTGATCTTTGTTTGTGCAAAGGAGTGGTGTGGTGATGTTGTTGAAGAATTGAAGAGTTCTCCAACCTTTTGGATGGAATTCAGAAGAAAATCGAAGGAAACGGGTTCCAACGGTGTTAAAAGATACTCATAAATTTCTATATTTTTCTACTTCTAAAATATATTTTTGAGGCTTGGGCAAATGTTGTATGGTGTTAGACTTGGAGTTGAGATGAAGAGGATAAGTTTGGACTGAGTTTTGAAATTTTGGTACTATTCAACCGGTTAAAGCATGTGGTTGAACCGGATGAACATTTGGCGATGAACCCAATACTTTGGCGTTGAGTCTAATGAACCAGTTAAACCGGTTAGACTTCAACCGATTGATCATAGCCAATTTGACAAGTTTGTTGTGGTATTGTAGGCTTCTCTATAACTTATCTAAGATCTTGCTAAGGTATTCTATGGCCCGTAAATGGGTTTTTTATGAGTTTTATGGGTTGCATATATACCGTTGGGAAAGTTGAGGAAAAGTGTTAACATGTGCATGGGTAAACATGCATGACGGAATTAAATGAAAATGTTTGATACTTATATGTGAATACTATGGTAGGCATCAACCTCTACATCGAAGGCACCGACTGAAAAATAAACTGTTGTGTTTCGGGACTTGAGATGAGTGGGCTTTTTCCTTGTATTTGATAATGACCAATGTATACTTATGTGATGTCATTGAATGTATATGATGATATGGACTTGAAAGCAAATGTAAATAGCCAATCGTGGCAAAAATATGCCTTAGTGGCGGGAATATGGCCATAAAAGGCAGAGAAATAGCCGACAGTGGCATGAATCGCCTTACTTGCGGAAATATAGCCTAAATAGCGAATAAGTAGCCGATAGCGGCATGATTACGCCTTTACGGCAGAATGTAGCCATGATGGCAGTTATGTAGTTTTAGTGGCAAACATGTATAAATGTGTAAAGTGATTTTGGTTATAATTGTTGCAAATGCTTAATTGATGATACATGATGTATGCTGATGAGTGGTAGGGTTCTGTGTTAGTTCCTTGTTAATTGAGCATGTATTATATGATGATGTGTGAGGTATGCTTTTGTTGTTATCAATATATTAAAATTGTTCATTCACTGAGCGTGTGGTTGCTCACAATTCCCACAATTTGTGACTTTTCTGAGAATTAAGGGGAGTTTGAAGTCCACTGCTAAGTCATAGAGGATCGAGGAGTTTAATGGAGTCTTGATGTTAAATTTTGTAATGTTTTGACCGTGTAAATCTATACAACTGGTAAATGTCAAGCTTTTAACGTTTGATAGGGATTAAGTGGGGAAATATGAAGACGTTGTATAAATGGATTATGTATGTATGAAAGAATGTTTCGCTGTTAATTAAGTTATGGAAAGTTTATACCATATGTTGGTTAATTGGGTACATGATGATGAGTGGGGTCCACCCTCCAGATATTGACAATATGTACTATTCTCTGGGGCGGGGTGCAACACTTTATATATTGTTTAATTGTATCATAGGTGACCGAACATATAATTACATTAATGCACCCCTATACCTAGGCATTCTAGACTAGAGACATTTTGGACTATTGGACATTTTGATAATTACTGCTCTCACACTCCCCACTCTTACATCGCTGTGCGTCTACACTTTTGTATCCCATGGAGTAACATCAAAACTTACAAGTAGTTAAGTCAGAACTTCAAATGTCATCCATAGAAATTTTAAGCTATGCGGCTATGCCCGTCTTTTTTTCCTTCTTTTGGACTAGAGAGCATACAAAGCTTAAACACTGCCGATAAACATGACCAATCTGCATGACCAAGAAAGGCTGGAGAGATGCGGTGAGCCACAGCACTCTCACATAATCTAGGAACGAAAACGATGTTTCCTAAGAATAAATCTCAAGAAAATACAGCTTGTAAGAATCACCCCAAATGAGCACAGGTGCCTTTTATGGATATTCCATATCATTAGTAACACCAAATGCGTAGGTACTACATAAATCTGAAATTCTTCAACTTCAAAACTATAATAACCAAGGCCCAAATAATGGGACTCCATTTTGGATAGACAAATTAGGCATCTTCTTGCAAAGCTGCAAAAACTCAATAGTTATTGAACAATATGCATCACTGTCATTTGATACCCAAAACCATGATGAGACCGCCTAGTTACCTAATAGAAGAGACCGAGTGCATGAGATGTTGGACAGCTTTTATGGAAATACACAATTCCATAGGTTGTCCATCGATTCCATTCACAGTGCTCATCGACTTGGGTAAACAATAATGATTCAAATAGGTGCTTGCTGAATGTATTTGCTAACTTCTATTCAGTTTTGATGAGTATGCATTCACCAATTTAAGAAAACCAAAAGATCGAAATGTCAAAGTTGCCTCACAAAAATGCCCATAAAGCACACCTTGTAAAAGTAGAGTTGAAAAAGTCCAATGCCTCTTTTGGAAAAACAATTTCAAATAGGTTCTTCCTCTAAAAGTGGTTTTAAACTAAATTACCATTAAGACAGAAATTACTACGAATGGATATAATATAGCTTACTTTTGAAGTCTCTTCCGAAGCATATAACGCAAGTACGCATCTGTACCATATGGGCCGATACCCATGTATTTGCACATGTTTACCAATCGAGGCCTGCATTCAACAAGGTGCTTGCATTAACGAGATGTAAGTACGACCAAATAAGCCAAGCAATAATCGTTAAATGCAAGAAAATGACCTAATTATACAGGTGTAGAAATAACACCAACCTGCTGATGTTATCCAGAGTGAGCTCATCATTGAACAACTTGGCAAAGCCTAAAATTTCATCATTTGAAACACGAGCACCCCTTCTTACCTGTTATCATGTTAGGATAATTACAAAAAAGAAAATATTTTCCCAATTTTCTAAGGTTTTAAGGGCAGAGAAAAGGAAGATAATTGAAATGTTCACGAGTCTACTTTGCTTGTTTCAAGGGAAGAGACCAGTAAAGAGAAAAAATTATGGATTACATTAAACAAAGCAAAAAGAAAATTCTTACCTTGGTCATAAATTCATCAAGATCCCCAGCTGTTTGCTTTATTTCGCCACTCCGTGAGTCTTGGACCTCCTTTGCCATCTCCTTTACTGTGTCTTGCAGAAACCTAGCATATTCTATCCTCGCATTTAGCCTCTTTTTCAGGGCCTCCTACAAAGTTGAGATATTTGAATTGAAATTGAAAAAATGTTAAACATGGGAAATTATGGAACATAAAAGGCTTACATGTCCTAATAAGCTTTTTTCATGTCCTTTTTTTTCGGGACAGCATATAAAGCAATGATGGGCCAGAATCTACTGGTACTCAGTTGATTGAGCTTTTAGTAATAGTGCATCTGTTTTACCCTTGCAGACTACATATCAAGCTAATGAAGTACCAAATTGGGGTTTTGGCTCATTGCATCTAGGTCCTTGGAAAAATTATGGCAAAAACTCCAGATATCTTTTCAAGATTATTTTAATTGTGATCAAATTCTTTGCCTGGGAAGCCCAAGATACCAAAATTTTAGATGCTGCATTTTCTGCTTAACTAATATAGGATTCAATCGTAAAAAATCTGTAGAAATTCACAATCTGTAACATATTTACGAAGAAAATAAAACTGAAATTCATTATTGTAAATCCTCCCAACCTTTATTCTGGACCAAAGCTTACAAAGTATGGCTTCCATAATTACCAACTTTAGAGAAGATGTTCACATGAGACGAAATAAAACATAGATAATCTTCTTGCATTATCTCTTTCGAGTCTTTCCAATCTGTACACTAGATCAAAGCTTCCAGATTAATGGCTTCCACTATTACCAGTCTTATAAGACAATGGGCTAAGAATGAACCAAGCTTTTCATTGGACTTTTACATTACCCAATATGTTAAAACTTGAAGGATTGTTATCACAATATAGATTCAAGATGAAATCACATGGACTTTTTATGCATCAAGGTGATCAGTTGATGGGTAGACATCTCTTAATCATGCCATTCGTGGATTCAAATATGAAATTGTGGAAACTATCAAAAACACTTTATCCATAGTTATAAGTATCGTACGATACGTCACGATACACCACAAAAACGGTACGTATCGTGTCTCTGTATCATTTTGCACCGTATCGTACGATACACGATACGATACATGACGATTCTGTTTTTTTATTTTTATTTTTTTTATTTTTTGGGGCTGAAATGGCATCGTTTTATCCTAACACTTATTTTTAAATCACAAGTCAGTGAAACAACGTCGTTTCAGTGGTATAGTTTTAAAACAAAAAATAAAGTCTGTTGTTAATGTTGTTCAATTGAATTCAAAATTTCTGATCAATATTAAGGTTATTCAAGCAGTTGATGTTAGAAGTTTGAATCAGAGATCTTTGCATTGAAAACTTGAATAGTTGGTAGAATATTAATAAAATGCTATATTGTTATGAGTCTATGACTTTTTTACAAAGGTATATACATATTTTTTATTAATAATTATTTAAAAATTAAAATTGCGTGTATTTTACGATACATGATACAATACGATACACTATTTTTGAAAAATGATACGCCTTCCGATACGCGATTTGACAACTATCAAAAATAAGATACAATTAGTTGCACCAGCATTTTATATATATATAAAACAGCAAATATAATCCTGCAAAACAATCAAAAAGAAAAATTGGAAGAAAAAAAAAGGGCAACCACCATATTCCAATATTAAATTTTGAGCATGACAAATTAATTTTGATTTTAACTACTGTGCATATCCAATAAAAAAGTGTGTTATACATCCCATGGTATCAACATCTAAATAGTGAAGATGCAAACCACCCTGATAATGAGCAATCTATAGTGCACATGGAAAAATTCATGGGAACCATGCTTGCCTGGTTACTTGCCTGATGTTGGTCTCATATATTAATATCGTTATCATACAGCTAAATGGGTTTATCAGAACAATTCGGTACCATCTACCAAGTTCTTCACTATTATTCCTTTTTGTACTAGGTAACACACGAAGATAAAATCTAAGGCTTAACCTTACAATAACCAAGTTATAGGGACAATCATAAGGGTGCAACTTGGTTTAGTTAACACACATAAATTCTACGGATTAACCATATTACAGTCAATTTATAGTGACGATCCTAATGGTGCAACTTGGTTTACCTTTGATTTTCTTGGCATCCACACAAGTGAAAGAGGAAAGAATCAACATCCCAAGTACCAAATAAACCCCTCAGCAGAGAGGGAAGAAAGCAAATAAAAAATTTTAAAAGAAAAAAAGAAAAAGCATAGATCCCCACAAAAACAAAGAAAGAAAACATTGTGTGTGTGTGTGTGTGTGTGTGTGTGTGTGTGAGAGAGAGAGAGAGAGAGAGAGAGAATCACCAAAGGATATTTGACCGAACGTGAGATGAGGTTGACTAAGAGTGTTCCAGCTGTTGCTTAGCATGTAGTTTTATGCCATAATCCAACCATCATTACACCATCCTTTTCTCACCAAAACCCAAGCAAATGCCAATAGATAACTACCCAAAATATTCCACACTTATACTGATTAGGTGGCACAACAGCTTTCACTTACATTCTAAACTTTACTAAAGTACACCAAAAAGTAATAGATGAACACATTAAAGAAGAAGGAACATGAACATGAACATGATGAAATAAACACCTCCTAGCTAATTCATTATTGAGCATAAGATTATAACAGGATAATATCTAAGCCGTAGCCTCAAACATTAGAATACTTCAATGGCAGTCCAATGCATAAAACTCCTGCTACTACAAGGTCTAGCGAGGGTCAAATGTACACAGCCTTACCCATGCACGCAAACAGTATTTTCAACCCTCTAACCTGTACACTTTGTTTTATAATGGAGCAACTTTACCACTACACCAGGCCCACACACCAACATTGATGTACTTATGACCTTCTTTGTAAGAAGGTATCTAGGAGCAACGCAGATTATTTAAGCCAAATCTCAAATATATCAATTTTCAGGTTGTTTAACCACGTATAACATGGTTTATTGGTCAATATAAAGCCAGGAGGTCTTATTAAAGGACTGAGAAATTATCGAACGGATAAATTAGCAATTGTTGTTATGCCCTCACAATCACATGCTATGCTTACTTTCTTTTTTTACATTTTTGGCCTAGACAATGCTAAGTTACTTGCTTTTTAATTCTTTTGCAAAAAATGTTTGAGTTTGAATGGCAGTTTGGATAGTATGATAAGTGATACAGAGCATAGGAGAAGTTTTTTACGAGCCTTTGAACATCCAAAGAAGAAAAAGCCTAGACACGTTAATGGTGGCAGCCTGCTATGATCATTCCACAAGCTATTTATGCTTTTTTGAGTCGTTTATTTTAGTCTAAATTCTATTTTCAATATGTTTTCATGTTCTACATAGTGTTTCTTTTGATTATCAATCATATTTAGGGGTAGTTTGGTCGTTAGGGTTTTATTTTGAAAGTCATGTGAGTTTTATGACCGACTGTTTTGGGCTATTTGGTCATTTTAGTGCCTTTTTTCTGCTGGACAGAATTGAAACCCTTAGATTAGAATTAAAGGGCTGAGATTGATACTTTTATTAGGGCAACCCTAGGGACATATAAAAGGGTTGTTCCACATTGTATTCAGCAGCTTTTGGAATAATATTAACGTATTTTCTTCTTTCTACAGCAGCCATCCTTCTCTCCCACTCTTTGGGATTGAGTGTGGGTATTTAAGCTAGTCTTTTAGCTTGATCTAGTTCTATGACTTTCCTTCTTATTAGATTTTTCTGTTCTTCATAAGGTGATTGCATTAGTTGGTATCAGAGCACGTTCTGATCCTCTTGGGTTTCTTGGTGATTTGATAGATTTCGTCTTTGGGTTTGCAAGATGCCACCAAAGAGAAGCAATCCACCTTGGAGGCCAGCTGTTCAGCCAGATCAGAATGTATCAGTTGATCAATAGCAAATGTTCACTATGGTAGAAGATTTAAGAAGGCAGATTGAAACTTTAGCCCAATGCGTTGCGCAAAATCAAGCCCCTTTTCAAGATGGCGTCAAATCTGAGGAGGAGGCTTACCCTGAAGAGGATTTCGTAAATTCTTTTCATGCAAATGCACCACACCAACCAGCTGCTAATCAGTTTTATGATAAACATTGGGATGGTGGGTTTAAGGTAGAGATTCCAGAATTTGCTGGAGATTTGAAAGGTGAAGGTTTTATTGATTGGTTATCAACTGTAGAGAGAGTTTTCGATTTAAAGGATGTGCCAAAAAACAAGGTGAAATGGATTGCAGTGAAGTTAAAGGTAAAAGCATCTGCTTGGTGGGATCAACTGCTCATAACACGTCACAGACGGAAAGCCTAATATTGTTAATTGGGAAAAGATGCGTAAGAAGCTAAGGGAGACTTTTCTTCCTTACAACTACACCCAACTAATATATCAAAGGTTGCAAAATTGTCGATAAGGAAAAAAGAATGTTGATGATTACATAGAAGAATTCTTTGAACTTGTTCTTAGGAATGAGTTAAACGAGCGTGAAGAACAAAAGGTGGCAAGGTATATTGGAGGGTTACATGTGAATCTGCAAGATATACTAAATCAGCAAGATATTTGGAATGTTTCACTTGCATATCAGCGTGCTAAAGCTGCAGAAATTCAGCAAACAAGAGGATCTAGTAAAGTTGTGAACAACCAATATTCTTCCAGTCGTATAGTTGCTTTGAAGCAACAACCTAAGGAGACTATTGGAACAATCGGGTAACAAGTGGCACCTCAAAGGGGCAGTACTACTACAGCTCCTCAGTGGTGACCAAATGCTGGAACAACTAATGCTAACTAACAATCTAGTTGGGCAATTGACAAATGCTTCAAGTGTTGAGCACCAGGACACAAATCAGTCAGGTGCCAAAAGGTAAATAGTCATGAGGGGAAGCAACTTCTTGTGGAAGACTATGGATGCTTCTCAGATCGCTAATTTGTACTTCAAGGAGATTGTTCGTTTGCATGGTGTGCCGAAGTCTATTCCTTCTGATCGAGATAGGAAGTTTATTAACCACTTTTAGAGAACTTTATGGATGGGATCTGAATTAAACTTCAGTACGGCATATCATCCTCAAACAAATGGGCAAACCGAGATTGTCAACCGGAGCATAGGAAATCTGATTCGCAGCCATGTTGGATATAATCTTAAGCAATGGAATTAGATTCTCTCTCATGCAGAATTTGCTTTTAACAGGTCCAAGAATCGCACTACAAAGATGAGTCCATTTGAAATTGTGTATCGACGCAATCCAAACTGGGTCTTGGATTTGATTCCTCTTCCTTTAACAAGTTGGGTGAGTTCTAAAATTGAAGATTTGGTAGAAAATATTAAGCAAATTCACGAAAAGGTGCAGCGGCAGATTCTAGAGAGCAATCAAAAGTACAAGGAACATATTGATAAGGGTAGGAGACAAGTGATCTTTGATGTTGGAGATTATGTATGGATAGTATTGACCAAAGATCGGTATCCAGTTGGTGAATATAACAAGTTGAGTGCAAGGAAGATTGGACCATGTGAAATCCTTGAAAAGATCAATGATAATGCTTACAACAATGTTGTGAAAAGCTCGCCTAGGCGAGAAACGAAGCGAGCCGAGCCGAGCCTTGAACAACCCAGGCGAAGCGAAATTGACTAAAATAATGGAAAAGCAAGAAAAATGAGTGACTCTCGATTAAGTGAAAGGCAAGAAAAGTGACCACTTAGTTAAATTTTTTAAGTTGTTTTATTTTTTTATTATGGACCGTTGGATTGTTTAATTTTTATTATAGACAGTTAGATTTAGGCAATTAGAATAAAATTGTGAGATACTCATACACCCAATTACCCCCTTATCCTAATATATTCAACGTCTAAACCCTAATTTTGCCTAAAGGTTAGAGGATTGCTGCTACTGCTCCCACAAGTTGCCCCTCTTTTCTTCTTCTCTCTTCTGTTTCTCTTCTTCTTCTCTATTTATCTTCTTCTTTTAATTCTTTTTTTTCTTCTTCGATAGAAAGTTTTGCATCTGCTACTTCTGTCTTCTTCTTCGACAAAACACCACGCACTAATATCTACTTTTTCTCTATTTCTCTCCTATTCTTCTTTATTTTTTTAATTTTTCTTTTTCAATTTCTTCAACAAAAAATATAGGTACCTTGCTGTTTCTCCTGCTTATACTGTTGTTTTTGTCTTCTTCTTCGACAACAAAGGTATGTTATCTTCTCTCCTCTCCTCTTCTCTTCTCTCCTCTCCTCTCCTCTCCTCTTCTTTTGCTTCTTCTCTTCTTTTGGTTCTGCTTCTTCTCTCTTTCTTCTCCTCTTTTGCTTCTACTTCTAGTTCTGCTTATTTGTTTCTGTTTGTGGTTCTGTGTCTCTAGTTTTGCTTCTCTCCTTCTCCTTTTTTGCTTCTGCTTTTGCTATTGGTTCTAGTTCTGGTTTTGGTTTTGATTCTACTTTTGCTTCTCCACTTCTGGTTCTACTTTTCTACTTCTGCTTTTGCTTCTCTAATGTTGATTTTGTTGATTCTGTTTTTTTCTGTAATGCTAATTCTATTTTTTTTTGCTTCTAATTTGATGCCGATTTTCTCTGCTGAATGCTGATTCTTTACGAGCCTTTGAACATCCAAAGAAGACCAAGCCTAGACACCTTAATGGTGACAGCCCGCTGTGATCATTCCATAAGTTGTTTATGTTTTTTTGAGTCGCTTATTTTAGTCTAAATTCTATTTCCAGTATGTTTTCATGTTCTACATAATGTTTCTTTTGATTATCAGTCATATTTAGGGGTAGTTTGGTCGTTAGGGTTTTATTTTAGAAGTAATGTGAGTTTTAAAAGTCAGTCATGTGACTGTTTTGGGCCGCTTGGTCATTTTAGTGTTTTTTTTTTCTGCTGGACAGAATTGGAACTCTTAGATTAGCTTTAATTAAAGGGCTGAGATTGATTATTTTATTAAGGCAACCCTAGGGACTTTATAAAAGGGTCGTTCCATATTGTATTCAGCAGCTTTTGGAATAATATTAACGTATTTTCTGCTTTCTACAGCAGCCAGCCTTCTCTCCCACTCTTTGGGATTGAGTGTGGGTGTTTAAGCTAATCTTTTAGCTTGATCTAGTTCTCTCTCTTTCTTATTGGATTTTTCTATTCTTCATAAGCTGATTACATTAATAAGGATGTTGGAGAGGTCATACGACTACAAGCATTAATTGATAATGCTTACAAGTTTCTAATGTCCTATGCAAGCCGGGGGCAGCCCAAGACTATTTTAGGCCTAAAGTAGCAACTAAAAGTGAGGCCTTTTATTTTTAATATTAATAATTTAAATATATTCTTTTTGTTTCTTTGAGATTAAAAGTACTATTAATTTATGTTTAGTAAGTTTTGCTATCATATCTTTTTACTAATCTCCTAATTTTCCTTGTGACAGTCGATCTTAGAGAATATTTGATCAATTTTAATTTTAAATAATTCTTTTTATTTTAAACAATCATAGTCTACTAACTTTAATTTTTTTAAGTTCGACAAAAAATAAAAAACTTTTTGGTATATTTTTCGTAATACAAATTAAAAACAATTCAACATGAGATTTTTAAGTTTTATATTTTAGACACATAGAAGAAAAAGAGAGAGAGAATGGTTAAAAATGAGCAGTGCATTTTGGTGCGTTATGGATTGGGTTTATGAGCCCAAACTACTCAAATTTATGTTTTGATTGGGTTTAAATTTCAGAATTTTTTTGGGGGCCTAAAATCTTATGGATCTAAAATTTTTTTATTTGGACTAACTATGCAGTTTAGAAATTTTGGGGCCTTCTTGGAACATGGGGCCTAAAACCCAAGCTTTGTTGGCCTTGTGGTTGGGCCGACCCTGATGCATGATGCAGGCCAAAATAAATTGGAAACATGGAAGTCAAGCTGATGTCAGCAATATAGCATACATACAATATGCTTTTAAATTTGCACTGGACGCTTTATTTTGAAAGGAATAAGAATTGGATTGTCCCTTAGTAAAATGCATGAACAGTCTTTTAAAGTGGTGTTGTTAAGTGCAAACATATTATAAATTTTTAGACACAGAGACCATTTATAAAAGGAGATTAGGGAATGAGTAGGAAAAGAAACTGATCAAGGACCTGTTGCCCACCCATGGTTCCGTTTGGTGGAAGATCTCAATGCATTCTAACTTTAAGGAACATTAATGGGAACACGGGAAGAGAATGAAATTCAGCTGATAATTTTGCAATATACTACAAGATTGAATCCAAAATCAGATTCAACTGTGTTGAAATCATGGATTTATCATGAAATATAACTTGTAAGCTATTCTGTGGTTTGAGATGAGGGAGTGGCCAACTGGTAAGGGGACTCATGCCGTTACGGGTTCCAACCTCATCCCTTCGCCTTCCCCAAGCCCTAAAAAAAGCTATAATGAGGTATTCTTTTGCTTCGACTTCAACTTTATCCTACTTACCGTGCTCAGATTGCTAGATCTAAAACTGGTTGGTGCTATGCCAAGTCCAAGAAAAGCGGATTCTCAGTTGACTGCATTTTTTTAGCACAGGATGCAATGTCATGCAGTCTAACCCTTATAATACTAGGTTGTTGTCACAAACCTGACAAGAAGTAGGCATCAAAGACACTAATGAACGATGCTTTATTTTCTCAAACAATTCCTTGCTTTGCTCACAACATGTCTAATTGAACAGAATACAGGCGAACTCAAAATGAAAAGGAAGCCCATACAAGGAAACCGACTGTAGACACTGGTTTCAGTGATATGTGCTAACATACTACAAAAGTTGGGCCTATAGCAGTTGTACGATATTTGGTAACAACCACAACATTGATTACCTGCTCTTTCATCTTGTCCTGGAAGGTTGATGGCAACATGTTGGGAAACAATTTCAGGAACACTGGTAGCAAGAACTCCATGAATGGAACAATAATAAAAACTGCAAAAGGAACTAGCCTGAAAATATCAGCCGTCGTCCGTGTGAGCTGTTGCCTCTCTCTCCTAGAAAGACTCTTCCCACTAGCAAGTTTTAACAGTAACCTTGAGCTTATCCTAACATCAACCCATAGTAATTTTGTCCCCAACCAGTAGTGTTGCAACATAGATTTAAATTCATCCTTCCCATGGCGAAACTTCTTCGCCCAGTCCTCCCTGGAGTAAGGAAGGGCAATGGTAAACAGATAATAATTCATACTCTTACCAAATTAGTTGAAGCATTAAAAAATTTACACAAAAAAGTCTTTAACCTGCTCATAGAAGCAACAGCTCTAAAAGCAGGACCAATTCCTAAAAGCATAGCCCATACTCTCTTCATTATAGGTTTAGCACCCTTTTGAGATTCTTGTAGCTGCTTAGCTTTTGCTCTAGCTTTAACTGTGCTCAAACCTTCAACTGCTTGGTCACATTCCTCTGGTGAAGCTTCTTTTTTCTGTTTGATAACTGGTTCTTCATTTCCATCCTTATGACTACGCAGTTCAGGTTGGCCAGCTGTGTTGGTGGAATAATAGTGTACATACGCTGATGCCCACCAATCTCCCAAAGGGGGAACATAACCTGTTCTTCCAATCCCACAACCCAAATTTGAAAACCTACAAAAACCATTACGCCACAGATATCCACTGGTTGAAACAGCCAACTTTTCCTCGTTGGTTAGAGAACATGAATCTCCTTCAGTTCTGCAATCTGTATTTGCTGATGGTAGAATTGCAGCCCGGCTGAAATGCCATGAATTAGGAATCGGAACTGATCCGTCATGCTCAAAGCTTGAAAAGACTTGAACCAAGTGTGTGGGATGCTTCAAGGAATTTAAGAGGTACTTCTTTCTTCGCAATATTGCTCTTGAAGCCATTATGAATTCAGGAAAAAGCTGCCAATATAGCCAGTCTGTAAAACACCATAACCACAATACATGGGAGGTTTTTAAGTTGTTGGAATACTGATGTATAGGTTAATCAATAGCTACCTTCTTTCATGTGAAGCAAAAAAACTTGCTTCAGTAATTATTCTGACAAAAATACCAACAATAAGTAACCTGTATTTCGATAATCACCATAAACATCACACAAAAAGAGGCTGCCCAATGTGCTGTCGGCATCCATTCCCTTCCCACCAATCCAGGAAAACCACAGATCCTCATACTAGTTTCTAATGCCTCCACAGTCCATTTCAAATGTCTTCGCAATCCACAGATAGACACAGACCACGATATATGGTTCTTATTTCTCTGGATTTTAACACATAAAGTTCCTGGATGCATGAATATTAACCAAAAATCCCAGCGGATACAGCCCCTAACAACAGATTCATAGTGAGAGACCGAAAACTCAAGTATGCACCCTTTTGGGGCATAAAAGAATTCTGTAGAACCATTCTCTCTTCTAGATTATAGATTTCTCACATTGTATATATTGTTTTGATTGTCAGTCATTTTACTTGCTAAGCAATTCGTGGAAGTGGAAGCAAAAAAAAATATAAATAAGGGTTCCCCTTCCATTGTTTAAGCATAATGTCTTGGTTTGAATAACATCAAATCCAACCCAAATAGGAGAAAATCCATAGTATATGCGTATAGGTATATTTCGACCCGTTCATAATTAAATTGATCAAAACTCGGAAACGATTAAGAAACATTGAAATTAGGTAACATATCAAACAAGCTAAAGAGCGTTTGTTAATGGGCGCATAAAACATCAGAGAATTTAAATAGAAAAAAAAAAAAAAACCTCTAGAGAAAGGCTGTGTGTGGAAGAAAGAGCTCAAACACTAACCTCAGATGACCGAGCGATCAATTAACCCATCAAACACGGTTACAGAAATTACGAAGTTGATTTGCAGTGAGGAAGGCAAGCAGAGGGAGGGAGGGAGGGAGGAAAGGAGTATATCCTTGATCCGCAAACGGGGAATATTTATATGAGGGGCGGTGATTTTACAGACCGTTGTCGCGTAGTGTGCTTTGGAAGCGAAACTGAATTTGACGTTTTCTTTTGTTTGTTGGGCTCTAATTTCCTAATCAAATCTTCATTATCTTTGAATGGAAAACCACAATAATCAAATCTTCATTATCTTTGAATGGAAAACTATAATGAGTAATGTTATATGAATTTAAAAAATAGATTTAAAAGTTAGATTCGATAATCTCAATTATTGAAGAGGTAGTAAGTCCCAATAAATGTTAGAACCCACAGTAAAATCAATGATTGAGATTATCAAGTCTACTTTTTAAATTCATGTATCATCGCTCTTTTATAATTAAATATTAAAACATAATTAAAGCATAGTCACATAATTCAATGACATAAATTTCCATGCAATTTACACCCAACATGTACGATTGAGTCAACATAAAAGCTCATAGTCCTAATTATTAGTTACTACAATGAGAAACACAATACTTAATGAGGTTTCTCATAATAATTAATAAGGTAATATAACAATTAGGATATAATCGGTGGGTAAAAGTTCAATTTATCCTTTTGGGGGTATATAAGTTCATTTTACCTCTTGAAATATACTATAGGGGTGTTTGGTAAGCGAGATAAAAGGAAATTACATAATGGGAGGTAGGGTAAAATTAACTAGGGCCCATTTATCCCATATTTGGATTGCAAAATTCCAAAAGGTTTAAATTGTTCGAACCGGCTCGAGCCCGAAGTGAATAGATTCAATAAATTTGTGTAATTTAAGTGAAAATAGAAACCAGTGTATTTTATTAATCTTTTTTGTCAATAACTACAAGTACGTATTTTTTAAGTCATTAAAAACATGTGTATGCAATATATAAGCGGGTGTTTGATTTAAGGGATAAAAGAGGATAAAGCAAGTTGAATTGGACAAAGAGAATTGAATGGCCCACAAAACCCAGCTTTGGATCTTCTTCTTTTTTTTTGAATGGGATAAACGTTAAACTCAAAAAATCGGGCCATATAAAATGAAGTCATTTATCCTGTCTGACCTGGTTCCATATCTTACCTGAACTTTGGGATAACTAAGCCCATAAATGGGATTGAACGTAGAATTACACAAAAGCCCTCTAACAGTAAAATTTCTAGTACCCCATTTACTCTCGACTTCACCCTTGTCCCCTCCTTCCTGCAAACAGTGTTATGTGGTCCCCCATTGCCAAAGGTATTCCACTACCTCTTTCTCACTCGTCGTCTCTCTCTCTTTTCTCATTCTCTCACTGTGTATGAAGATATATATACATATATTTGTAAGAATCAAAAAAAAAAGGGGGGGGTTTGTCTGTATTGTGAAGGTTCTTCTTTCATGAATGTGATTCATGCTCTCTCTATATATATACTTATGTACATATATGTGTATATAAATCAAAAAAATGAAAGTTTAATTTTATATGTGATAGTGTTGTGTTCTTCGATTTCTCACCCCCAGAGTCTACCTCTTTGTTCAGGAGGATGTAGGTTTTTTTTTTTGCTTCCCTCCTCCACTCCATGATTTGTTCATAGATTCTTGTATACCCAGAAAATGGCATTGTTCTCACCCTCTGTGTCTGTCTATCTCTCTATATAGATGTATATAAATCGAAAAACAAAAAAGTTTATATTTTTTATGTGATATTTTTGTATTCTTCGAATTCTCACCCCCAACAGTTTCCCTCTCTGTTCACGATGAAAATGTATGTAGTTTTTTTTTTTTTTGATTCTTTCCTCAACTCCATGAATTCTTCACACAATGATCCTAGTTATACTTAGATACTTACAATCGTGCTCGCCCTATCTGTCTCTCTTTATCTCTCTATCTCTCTCTCTCTCTTTTCGTTCTCTGTCATGGTGTATATGTACATATATCTATATATCGAAAAAAAATAAGTGGAAATTTTGTCTCTATTCTGGTTAGGGGTGTTAGCTCTCACCCATTGACACAAACCTAACATGAACGATTATAAAATTGACATGGTGACGCCCCTAAAATCGGGGGTCCTTTGTCAACCGTTGACCATCCGTTAACCCACGAAAATACTTGTAATTGTTGCCCAATCTGACATCACGTCAATAAAATTCCTTTAATCGGGATTGTTACCTACACGTGTAACTCGTGTGTATTTTACCATTTGACCAACCAAGGTCCAATAAACCACAATTTATCTTTATTTTATGCTCATTTGTATCCTTGGAACCAAAGAACCCAAAGTCCAAAAGCATGATAAAGCAGTCTTAAAAGTTTTAGATTTTGAAGAACCTACCAGTAAGATCTACCGGTAGGTTTTGCCTAATGTACAAAGTTCTGCTTATACAAGATCCTATCGGTAGGTTTTGCCCAGATTTGTCTGTTTCACATGTTTTTTTTTCAAAACCCACCCAAACTCATATAACATATATATGTATATCAAACCTAGTTAATACAAGTTCTATTACAATCATTTTCAAAATATTATAACTCCAAAACATAATTTTTTTCCAATGTTTTACAAATATGGGATAAAGGTCACAAGTCGACCTCTTTTCATCCACCAGCGTACCAGCGTATATCCCGTACCCAAAATATTTTTCTATATAGGGTGAGCCACGCTCAATAGAGTAACTCTTACAGAAGTTACTACCCAACCTAAGTGCATGTGAAATATGCATATGCAAAAATCAACAAGCATCATCCATTCCACTTAAGAATATACAATTCTATGTTGTAATTCTACTATGTCAATGAAATAAGATGAGATTCACTCATGCAATATACCCTGAGCCTTCATCAACTCCCTTTAAACCATGCAATGCTACATGTATAAAAACCTAAGGCACTCCAAGCCCCCTTCATTGATGTTTCACACCGAATGACTATTTTGTAAACAAATTCATGTGTCTTTATTTGGGTATTCGAATTCTTGAAGTCTCACCGCTGGTTCTGCACACCATTACACTTTTTCAAAATTTTACCTCAGGGAGTGTATGAACTAAGTGGTTGGGTCTTGCGCCCGAGGACTTATTTATCCCTTCTTGCTATACCCGACACAAGTTTTTCATGCAACATGCAACTCAGCTGGATCTTCGATCCAACCTTCCCGAGTCCACTTATCAAGCACCAAGAGTGGTGTTTGATTGAACCATGTACACACACTCACATTCATGCTTAACACCCATGAATGCGATGCCAACTTCATGTACAATATGCAATGTATGTCAAATGAGCAATTGAAACCGCATATCAACATATCTTATGGCAATGTATATCTTAAACATATAATTACCACAATTTATCAGTATGCTAATATATTAACAACATATATCAACTCATTCATACTCAACAACCATTCACAAGCATGTTACTACATAATCTATGTCAATAACGTTCTTTATTCACAAGGCACAATATTAACACATAGCATGCCATATAATGCCAAATTCTAAGAATTTTCACAAATGACATCCACATGTCAAGTTCAAGTTAGAAATTCGTTTAGACCATTTCTATACCCATTTCCTTATTTTCATAACAATAGGCAAGTGACATATATAGTTATACACCTACCCATTCCATATGGACATCTTAGGTTAGAATTTAAACCAAAGTAGGAGGGAACCTTACCTCTTGAAGCGTAAAATGAAGGGTAGAACCTTCAAGAACACCAATCACAACTCTAAACTCTTGATTTCCCAAAATATCTTATTTGGATCTTTAGTGAAATCCTTCATTCTTGGTAGGATTGCGTAGCCCTTGTCGAGGTAATCAACTTTAACTCTTGGTCCGAGTCAATTCAACTAACGGAGCTTCGTAGATCATAAGGAGAAGGTAGAACTTTTGATTTTTCTTTTCTCTCTTCTCTCTTCGCTCTTCCTCTTCTAACGTGAGCCAACAAATAGAATGGGGAGAAATTAGATATTTCTCCCCTTATTTATACCCTTTAATTGTGCGGTCCACGTCGCACCGCACGTTCCCTATTTCTGGTTCCTTTTTTATCCTGAAATGACTTAATTTCGTTCAGGTTTAAATTCAAATTATTTTTATATGAACTTAAATTAAATTATAAAAAAAAATTATAAATTTTATTTTTGGGGACGTTTTTGAGGTCACCCAACTCCCAACCGTCTCGTAAAATACAAAAAAATCGACTATTTCAGAATTTGATGAAAATTAATAGGGTAACTAGATTTTGTGAGACGTATCCAATGGTGAGGTTCGTTACGTCAGTCGAGCTCTAGAGAAATACTAATTTTCAACCCGCACTGTAGTGGCAAATTACTGTTTTGCCCTTATTCATAAAAAAGTTCAAATTTACTTGGATTTTACATACACGATTATTATATACGCATAATAAATAATTTAGACTAATGTTTAATACTCAGAACATAATAAATAAATTTTTTTTCGTGGGTTTTGACACGAACACGACATAAATAATAATGACACGACAAGAACAACACAACATGTGGATCACACACCCCTAATTTTGGTTGATGTACTTTCATGTTCTTTGTGCTCACCCTATCAGTCTCTCTCTCTATCTCTTTCTCTCTCTTTGTCCATATATATGTATATATATATCTATATAAATTACAAAATAAAAAAGTGTACCTTTGTATGATTTAGTTATGTGTTCATTGGTATCTCACCCCCACAATCATTCTCTTTGTTATGTGGGTATGAATGTGTGTCCATCTTTATCTGTACATTATATAGCCACACAGACACACATCTCCCCACCTTTGTGTGTAAACGATGGTTGTTTCATTTTTTTTATTTATATTTGTTTTTTCCCTGTGGTGTGGTATGTTTAGTTTTAGTAATACATTTGTAGCGTTCTTAACAGTGTCTCCAATCAATGATTTCACGATTTGTACTCCGTATTTTGGTATGTCATTTTTTTTGGGCAGTTGTATACGAAACTGTAGTGGCACTTGCAATATGTATTTTTTGTTTACATATCCATGTTGGGTGATAACAATGTTATTGTCTGTTTTTTGTTTCGATTGATTTAGATAACCATGGATAGCCATTCAAATGAATTATGTTTGTTACTTACTCTTATGCATAGGACTATTCAGGAGGTGATAGTTGTGTTTAATCTTGTAGTTTGTATAATGTTGATGATATGGGACATGAAACACAATGGTATGACATATGTGGTTCCATGACATTTCAATAGGACTCGATTATAGATTGAACACATGCACCATCTCATTGGGGAGAATGACATGACGTGTATAAGCAAACTTAGGATGGATAGACAGACATTTGTGGTACTATGTAATATGGCCTGTGATGTGGGGCGGTTAAGACCAACTAGGCACGTAAGTGTAGAAGAGATGGTGGTAATATTTTTAAGTATTTTAGGTCATGAAGACAAAAATAGACTAGTTAAGTTCAATTTCTTACGCTCGGGTGAAACCGTTAATAGACATTTCAACAATGTCCTTACTGCGGTGATAAGGCTACGTTGGTTATTGCTCCAATCGCCAAATCTTGTGGCCAAAAATAGTACAGACAATAAAATGGAAGTAGTTTGAGGTAATGACAATTTAACTTTCGTTTTAATATTGTTTGTTACGCTGTTTAACATGGCTTTCTTTCTTGACTGAATTTGTTTAAAATTGTTTACTCCTTTGGCTTTGTAGAATTGTGTACATTAAATGACACTTATATTCCTGCTCGAGTACCTCTTGCCCATCAAGCTAGATATAGAGGTGGCATAGTAACCAATGTGTTGGGTGTATGTGCACCTAATATGAAGTTCATTTACATGCTTCCTACTTGGGAAAGGTCAGCTGCCAATTCTAGGATATTGCAAGATGCAGTTAGTAGGCCTAATGGTTTAAAGGTAGCACGTGGTACGTAACATATTATGCTTCTTTGTACACAAAAAAAATGAAGGTATGATCATATTTACATGTGCTTTGATACGTGTAACCAATATATTCTTATAAAACACAGGCATATACTACCTAGTTGATGCTGGTTATACAAATGGCGAGGAATTTTTAGCACCATTTTGGGGTTAGCGATATCATATCCAAGAGTTTAGGGCTGGTTCAGCAACACCCTGAAATCCCAAAAGAATTGTTTAATCTGTGTCATTCAGCTACATGGACATGCATTAAGAGATATTTTACTTTGCTAAAAAATAGATGGGCGATTCTTAGGGCACCATGTTTCTATCTGTCTGCGCTCATAACCGCATAATAGCTGCCTATTATTTGTTACATAACTTAATTAGGAATGAAATGAGTGTTGACCCATATGAGGAGGAGTTGCCCAAAGAAATTCCCGTTGATGGTGAACATGTGAGATGATATCATAGACAATGTTGAGATATCTACCGAATGATCTATGTTTCGAAACCAGATGGCATTATAAATGTACAATGAGTGGAAAAATAGTCATGGACAAACTACATAATTGGAGCACTAGTGTTTTATGTTTTTACTATTTGTATGGCTTTATTATGGTAGACGTTGTTATACTTGAGGAACTAAATGTGTTACAATTTAAACTTGTATTTGCACAACCCGTTAAGTTTTCAATTGCCAATTGTCAAGTGTATCCTTGCATTTGGCAAGTTAGTTATGCATACAATGTAGCAATTTGTAATGTTCTTGTGTTTTGCACTAGATGTAGCAAATGTCAGGCATAATTGCAAGTACACAGTTAAAGAGAGGTGTTAGAAGGACATGGAGTACGGCTGAAGAGAATCAACTCATACATTCATTAAAGGAACTGTGTGTTAATGGGGTGGAAGTGCCAAAATGGCACATTTAGACTTGGATACTTACAAGCACTTGAAAACAGCTTAAAAGTAGCAATTCTGGGTCGTCAATGGAGCGCTTCACCCATATAGAGTCAAAGCTAAAAATATGGAAGAAGAATTACAACTCCCTATTTACCATGATGGCCACATCAAGCTTTGGGTTTAATAGTACTGAGAATAAGATCATGGTTGACGACGATGACATTTGGCAAGACTACTTGAAGGTGATACTTGATAACCAAAAATTTTAATAGGTTTCATTTTACTACGTAATAACATAGTTTGAATATTTTCAACACTGTTATTTCTTGTCCACATAAGTTGTGGAAGGACCAAAATGCAAAAGGAATGCGAGATAAGTCTTGGCCTTACTTCAATGACTGGGGAATTATATTTGGCAAGGACCAGACAATGAGAGAATATGCTATTGATGTGGAAGAAATGGTTGGCGACGCTGAGGTTGAAACATTAACGAGGGAGGTAGAGAACTTGGATGCACAAACTCCTTTACATGATAATGTACCGACGTCAAGTAGTGAAACACATGGAAGTGAACACCCAGCTCAAATGGAACCAAGTGTTGCCTCCCCATGTCCATCTAAGAAAAATAAAGCTAAGGTTAGTGGTAATGTCTCTAAGTCAATTTCACAAAGTTTGGGAGACATCTCAATGGTATTTGGTGAATATGTACAAGAAAGTCGTAAGCAACTTGATCTTATAGCACATCGAGTTGGATAGACACATGATGTTGATGATGCCTGTAGGAGAGTGAACACCGAACTCGAGAAGATAAATGGTATATCAATGGTTGATCGACATTCAGCACTTTTTAAGATTTGTTTAGACCCAGTAAATGTCGAAATCTACTTTAGCTTTGCCTAGGTATGAGCATCCTGCATGGGTTGGTGGACTTTTGTGGCACACACCACACAATTGACCAAAAAATGTTGGAAACTTTAAACACTAACTTGTCGGACATTAATGTTGGTAACACTTTTTTTTGGGATTTATGTTGGTCTGTTTTGTTATGTAATTTTGTGGATGTCATGTGCGATATGGCTTTAGGGACAAAACTACTTATATTTGGTTATGTTATCCCATATTATGTACAACTACCTTTTGATTTTTTTGTTTGGGTGCCTATGTTTTGTAATTATATGTTGATATGTTAATAGACGTTCCTTATTTTCATTCTAGTGCATGATTGGGAAAAACATATGTGAGTAACTACATGAATGTTGTGTAATTAGATATGAACATGAAGTAATATTGGTACGTTGTATTCGTTGGAAGACAGGTTGGTATTTACGAGTCATGGGTGAAATGTCATGCGCATGTCAATAGGTATCCAGGTGCACTATACAAATCGCATGATTCATATGCTAAGGCTGAAATTGCATTGGCCATGCACTTTGCACGATAGGAAGTAGATGTACCACATGCGATGGCTTTTCATCCACCTGCACCTTTGGAGAATATAATTGAAGATGGTGTTAGAAACGTCGACGAAGCACTTGTTCATGCAGTAGGAACAAACGCCTACAACCGTGATCTCATTTGGTGCATGATAAGTGTATTCATGCTCATTGTGGATATCATTCTCACCCATATTGTGTACTATGTAATGGGGAGAATTGGTTGATTGTATGTTGTTCTCATAACAACATACGTACTTGTTTTGAATGGTTTGACCATATGTAATGACTTGTGTACATGTAATATGCCAACATTAGTGTCTTATATTTTGGTGAATATGGATACTAGTAACTTTTGTATATTGTTCGTACGAATGGCTGTTATATATTTTAAAGTTGACTGTTATTTAAATTGTATGAGTGTGATTCATGTTCATGATACTATTACCCAAGTAATGCACAATTTATCCTAAATTAATATCTGAAGTATATGCTTGTAGTTGTAAATGAAGATCCCAATGATTACAGATGATGAATCGGACGTCCTAATTGACACTTTGATTGAGTTCAAGAATAAAGGGAGATTACCACCGTTGGGCCGTTACACGCACCAAATGGTGGATGATCTATTGCGCGTACTAAAACGACGCTCTTGAGGATTTACCCTTTCTTTTGCTGATCTAATGTGAATCATATTCTTCTAGGAGAGGTAGTAATTCACAATTTTGACCATGCTTGATTGTGGTAGCTTGTCATGGGACTCGTTGAAGAAGTGTGTTGTGAAAGGACCCAGAAATGGACTAGAGGAGTATTTGGAAGTAAGTTATTAAATTGTTTGTAGCTTCATTACAGTGTTAAAAATTAATGAACTTTGTCATTTAATATCATATATATAACACTTGGTTGAACGGTATATGCATAATAGGAGGATGTTTTTGATGTACACTATTGTCTTGCACCATGCCTGAATTACTAGTATTTCGGCGTTATTTTCAAGAAAGATAATGCAAGTTCAAGCCAGCATGGAAGTGATAGTGTTGGGTCATCACCCTTGGTTAACTCAGTCCTGGAAATTGATGCTATAGAGATCGATGATTGATGTTTGCTCTCGATCGCTCTGAACGCAAATATGTATGTAATTAAATATATGTGTACCTAACTACGTAATTATGTTGAGGCATTTTGTTATTTATGCCACACAATAGCGTGTGTGTATGTAGCTTCACTGCACTTACATTATATTGTTGCCTTCATTTTCATTGTATAGTACAAGGCAACAACAGTTATATACATATCGATTATGTGTATGTAAGGAATATGATGTCTTATTGTTGCTATATTTTTTTGTATGCGGATGATATGCGTGTTAATGAAATATGTTTATATAATATCGAATCATGTATTTCGTTTTTTTTTTCCCATAACAATGTGGGACAATGTTAACCAATCCATTAATGTGGTCACATTTGTCATTTGTAAACTTAAAAAAAAAAATTCAAACCAAATTATGTTCGATCTTTCCCCATGGTGAGACAAATTAAAAATGGAATGAAATATAAAGGTGGACAACATTAATAAATTTCCAAAGCCAAACATGAATTTGGATTGGATAGGAATGAAAGTTAAAATTGTAATTTTATGTGAAAGTGAAAAGATTTGACCAACAAATACAATGTTTTGTCCGTGGGCCCTATAATATACCAAATCACTTGCCAAATCAAGTATAAGATTAAACCTCTTCATCTATATTCGGGTTATTGAGTTTTCATTGGATAGGTTTGGATTACAAAACCAATCATATCCTATTCCCCAAAGCTTTGCCAAACACCCCTAAGGTGTATGGTACAAATTTGTCATTTTTTATAGTTTTAATGAACAAAATACCTTTTGTTTTTATTACGTCATTTATCTCTCTCTTGCGTCCCATTATTTTTTCTTTCTTATATCTTTCTTACATTTATATATAAAGTGGAGCAAAGTTTAAATCCAAGACAAAGAGTGGTTGGATTTGTTTTAGGATAAAACAATTGGTCATCTGACAAATAGGGTTATCACAAGTTATCTTAAACTACTGATCACTGAGATCATTTCAAAATTATTGATCTGACGTACTAGATTCACTCCCAAACTTTTTACTTTGTCCAAAAAAATTTAATTTTTGAATCGCCTCAATCATGTTTCACGTCTCTCTGTCCAACCCCTATTCATGCCCGAAGTCCCTCATCCACTTGATCTCATGCCCCATCTTTCCTCATATCTTTTCCTCTCCATGATTAGAGTATTTTTAATAAGTTCTCTATTCTCACTCAATTCTCTGTTATAGATAGTCAACCCTTAAAATTTTTTCTCCAATGGATTTTTTGTTTAAACCCTCTAAAATAAAGAGTCAAATTTCACTCTACTCTGTTTTTTTGGAACAAAAAAAATATATATTTGTCTTTTCATCTAAAATATTTAGGATAAATGGATCTCATCTATAATATAAAAACAGAGCAAGTTTTAATAAGCCCATCAATGGTCTCAAATAGACTCATCCAACTGCAACTAATATCCCTCTCAAAATCATTCACATTGAATTTTTTTCTCAAAATCCATCACTTCTCACTTACGTTGCATCGTGTCTTCAGATACACGTTACCCCTAGTTTATAATAATAGATGAAAAATAGAAGAAAAAACAAATTTATTGCCTAAAATGATAAAATAATAAAAATAGAGAGTCCTATTAGAGTAGTGTGTAAAAATTTACGCTCTATTATAATTTTTTTTATTAAAGATGTTATGTATTTTAGCAAAGATACTCTCTAAAATAGAGAGTATTGTTGGTGATGCTCTTAGCCACCTCTCGGTCTTCCTTTCTATCCTTATCTTCTCTCTTATTGGGTTCGGCTCCTCTGTGGTTTGTTGGTTACCGCATAATATGCGGTTAAGTGGAACGAGATCGTTTTGGGTGTTTTTTGCAATTTTTTTTAATAGTTCTTACCAAAAATGACATCGTTTTTGGTCCTTCAAATCAACATCTGAAGTCCTCTTCTTTCTCTCCCATTTCTTCTTCATCAAATTGATTGCTTCTCTCACCTACTTCTCAACTCATTCTCCTTTTTCTTTTTCGTCAAATCCAGTGAACGCCAAAAGCCAGGTAAGAGAAGGAGACTTGGATGGAGATGGGGCTATCAATGAATTCGAATTCTATTTTTTAATGTTTAGGTTGAGTCCTGAGTTGATCGATATTTGGAGCTCAGAGACTGTTTGATGAAGCTCTTGATTAATAAAAATATTGGAATAATGAAGTCAATTTCTTTGTACATGTTTTTTTTTCGTTCTTGTTGGCTTGTTAATGAATCGGGTAGTGTCATGTTTTGTGTTTTTTGATCTTGTTGGCTTGTTAATAGATTGGACAATGTAATGTTTTAAATTTTGAAACTATTGTTGAGTTGAAATATAAATCTTAATTTATGTTGGGTTTGATTAATTTTTTTAAGAATTATGTAACCTTATGTACAAGACATCTAGATTTCTCTTTCTCTTTTTTATGTGACATCTAGAGAATGAGATACCAAGTGTTGGCTTTAATTCATTCTCAGTACTTTGTCAGTTCAATCTATGAATGCAAGTAGCCATAAAAGATGTATGTAACCTATTGTTTATTAACAAGGCCGATATGCAGTTGCTGGTAGTTTGATTTTTGTTTTTTTTAACGTCATACATATATTATATGTTTTATTCACCACATAATGCATTTTAATTAAATTTCTTATTGTAGGATACTATGATGGATGATTTGGGAGTTAATACGACTAAGAATAGACTTAATATTGGTGTGCAATTTGATGCAGAGGAAGATGCTTATGTGTTTTACAATAATTATGGAGGGTCTGTGAGATTTAGCGTGAGAAAAGATTTTTAAAATAAAAGTTCAAAAGATGGCATTGTCATTTACAGAAAATATGTTTGTTGAAAGAAGGTCAAAGGGTTCGTGATAAAAGAGAATGACAAATAAGGAAACCTCGAGTAGAGACATGAAAAAATTGCCAAGCTCATATGTGCATATCTCTTAATAGAGAAATTGACAAATTTGTTGTGGTGAAATGGGATGACAACCACAACCATCATTTGCACCTTACTGAATGTATGCATATGATGTCATCCCAACGAAAGGTTACCGGAACACAAGGCATTAATATTGATATAATAGCGGATTGTGGAATATCACTTAAAACTTCCTATGAACTTTTAAGTACTCAATCTGGAAGAAAGGAAAGTCTAGGTTTTACTTGTCAAGACCAAAAGAATTACCTCCGTGAAAGGAGGCAACATGACTTAAGATATGGTGAGACGGGTAGTTTGTTGAAGTATTTTCTAACGAAAGCAGTTAAAAATCTATCATTCTATTATGAAGTGCAATTGGATGCGGAGGAACATATTACTAATATTTTTTGGGCCAACCCAAGGATGATTATAGATTATGACAACTTTGGAGATTTTGTCTCATTTGATACTATTTTTAGAATGAACAATGAGTATGGACCCTTTGCTTGTTTTACTGGCTTCAACCATTTCAGGGAGACAATCTTATTTGGAGATGCATTATTGTATGATGAAACAACATCATTATTTCAGTGGTTGTTTGAGACATTCATACAAGCTATGTCTGAGAAATTTCTTATTGCCATCTTCACCAACCAAGATCAAGCGATAGCTAAGGCTATTTCTATAGTGATGCCAGAGACATACCATGAGTTATGTTGCTGGCACCTTTGTCAAAATCCTTTGAAACATTTGGGGAACATATATAATGATGGTTCACATTTTTCTGCTCGATTTAAAGAGTGTGTGTATGGATATGAAGAAAAGTATGAATTATTTGACGCTTGAGAATTGTTGCTTGCGGAGTATAATTTACATTTTTCTGCTCCCAATCCACTTGGGCATTGCGAGAGAAATGGGGGCATGTGTATATGAAGAGGACTTTCACTGCAAAAATGAGAAGCACCAAACTGAGTGAGAGCTTGAATGCAGCCTTACCGAAGTACTTAAAGTCAAACCATGACATTGTTTAGTTCTTTGTACTTTTTGAAAAAGTTGTGAATGATAAGCGGTACAAGGAATCAGACTCAGAATACCAAGTTAGGCAAAAATTACTTAGATTGAAGTTAAAAAGAGCTCCAATTTTAGTGCAAGCAGGGAAGGTGTACACTCCTACTATATTTGAGCTGTTTTAAGATGAGTATGATATCTTTCAGTGTGCTATTATGACATCATGTGATGTGTTGGATGGGTGGCATCAATTTGAGGTTCGATTATTTGATGAACATAGAGAGTATTTGATATTGGTTAAGGCTAATGAGGAGATAGTCAATTGTAGTTTTTAGAAGTTTGAAATGGAGAGCATATTATGTGGTTATGCACTTGAAGTCTTGGACATGATGAATATTAAGCAAATTCCTGAGCAATACATATGTAGGAGATGGAGACGAGATGCAAGACAAAGTTGTAGGAAAGCCCCCATTTCAATGTCAAATGAAAAGGATCGCAAGTAAATGGTGGCGTCACGTTGCAAACAGCTTTGTCTTAGAATGATACAACTAGTTGCTCGATACTCTGGTCTTCAACCTACACATAAATTGGTGTCACGTGGTGTTGAGAAAATATTCAAACAAGTGGACAGTATGTATGCACCAATTGGTGATGGTGGCGATGATTCAATCCATGAAAAAGGAATAGAAAATGTTGACACAAACCTTCTCCAAGCTAAAGGTTTAAAAATAAAATAGGGATGTTACAAGGGTTGGGGTCGACTAAAATCTTGGCATGAGAAAACAACAATGAGAAAAAAGGGAGCTTACCAACCATCACATATGTCTATGGTATCGTATAAATATAATTATAGATTTTTTTAATTCACTTCATAATTTTATAAATATAAATGTACTTATCATAAGTTTCGGCATATTGTATTCCAGGTACATGGTTTTAGCCACCCGTGTACATCAGCATATGGTCATTCGAATATATTGTCTTCTCAAGCATCAAATAGTTTACAAAGTGTTATGGTATGTTACCTTATTACTAATTTTATTTTTCACATATATATCAAATTTCTTTGTCTGACCCCTTCTCATTAATTTAGGTTACTCCAACTGATTCAACACATGTGCATTCTTTAAATGATGTTGAATCATTTTTCATGAATGGGGGATACAACTTGTAAGGATGCTTGGGGGCTACTAGTTGCTTGTGATGAATGTGATCTTTTTTGTTTAATGTTGTTGCTTGGTTCAATGCAGTTGTTCAATGAATGTGATCTTTTTTTATGAACATGATCTTTTTTGATGAACATGTACCTGGAGTACACCAGTTAAACCCACAAATCACAACACTATACGACACAAGTTCAAAAAAGATCATTCAAATTCAAATTAAACCACAATTTCATTAAAATTAAACCCATAAGTTCATTCACAACACAAGTTTCCATCAATACACCATTGCTCTTACATCTCTACTTCACTAGACTCACAAACAAAAGCATCACCACTAGTAACGTGGCTACAAATATATATGATTTCATTGCTCTTTCTTTTACCTCAACACGTTGAACTATATTACAAAAGTTCTTCAATCTTCAACTTCAATGTCATTATATCTTCTTTAGTTCGTTGTACATCTGTCCTTTCATTTGTAATTTTTGAAGAAGGCAGAGTAGTAGGAGTCATCCACTTAAATAATTGGCATTCCTCGTTCCGGACATTTGTAGTATAGTTTCCCAGGATTTTTTTCAGATTCAGAAACTTTGACAATTGCTCTTTTCTTACAATTGATGCATTGCATATTGCGATATCTTAACTCACCGTTACTTGTTGCCGTGCTTGAAGATGTCATTCTTCAACACTACAATCATGAAAGGGCAATGGTAATTAAAACTCAACATTCCACAACCCATTAGAAGCATTCCACAGCCTATTAGAAGCATTCAAATATGAATTAAAGATCAACATTCATGTTCACTCTACATTTATGTTCAATGCAATTAACACTCAACATTCATGTTCACTGCAATCAACTCTCAACATTCATGTTCACTCTCCATGGGCCAGGGATTCTTAGCAAATAAAAGCATAGCAAATCATGGGGCAGCACTAAAATTTAATGTTTTTTTAGCATGTTCCTGATAATAGTTTGAATTCCTAGACCAAATGTAAATACTTATTGCAGCCATCAATTTACACTAGAAAACCAAAATTCCAATTGCAGCTGGACTATCACAAACAGTGTCATCTACTTTTCATGAAGTATGAATCTCTTTCCGTATAATATGTGTCAAACAACTTAATCAACAAACAAAAGGATACCATTACTTTTTAGAAAACAGGCCTCATAAACTAGCAATATCTATCTAGCTGCCTAAACAAAAGAATATAAGATCAAAATGCAGGGTTATCATCAGCTCCTTGTTGAAGTAGCTTAAAGGAGTGGGTTAAAACCTAACTTAGATTTATTCTTAATCAGAATACTCCCATCAACAAACAAGGAGTCAAGGACACACCATTCAATTGAGGGAACATTGTGATGCACATTGGTAAAGAATAACCTAGGAAAATTATTGTTATTATCACTTCCTCTACGAGGAAGGGCTAAATATGAAGCAAATACATCATCAATGGACAAGACACCATTATATGTCAAATGATATACATGAATTCAATTCTGAAACTACCATTGTGGTCACCTAACGTCGTGCAACAAAACCAAAATTAGCAGAATTTATTGATGTTGCCTTTTCTCAAAATCAATAACCAAAAATAGCATAATTTATTGATGTTGCTAGTCAATGATCAGCAAATGAGAGGAGAAAGAGAGAGAGAAGGGTTACTTGGTCACTAGTCAGCGATCAGTGAGAGAGGGAAATAAGGCAACGTCGTCTTCTTGGTGGAGGGTAGGCGGAAGTCGTTAGTTGCCGAAGGTAGGAAAAGAAAGAGGGAGAGAGAGAGATGAGGTACCTGAGTGAGACTGAAAGAAGGCAGCCACAGTTTGAAGAAGCCGAAGGTAGGAGAAGGGATTTTAGATGTTGATTTGAAGGACCAAAAATGACGTCATTTTTGGTAAGGACTATTAAAAAAAAATTACAAAAAGCACCCAAAATGGTGCCGTTCCACTTAACTGCATCTCATGCGGTAACCAACTTACCGCAGAGGAGCCGAACCCCTCTCTTATCCCAGCGACAACAAGTCTCGATGCTCAGCCACCACAATCGATAAGCGACAGTGACACCACCAACTACTAGTCATCACCACTCTTTCCCTCTCTTTCCAACTCTCTCCCTTTACTCTTGTGTCTTACACGACCTACAAAGCCACAACCCCACAACCTTCAGCCACAACACCACCATTATGAAATCCAACACAGCCCCCTGAACATATTGACCTACCACCATGGTGAACCATCAGTGACTATGCCAAGAGTCATCGTCCTTATTCGCTACTGAACTCATTAACAACGACGAATTCTCTGCGCCATCTATCCTAGAAAAAACCCCTAACCCATCGATTTCACCCCCAAATCTTGAAAATTATGCCCCCTTCTCTGTCCCTTTTGATTTCATATATCTAGAGATTTTCTTTTCTAAGATGGTGGGCTTTGAATGATAGAGGTGGTTGTAAATTTGAGATGATGGAGACCAAAGGATTTGTTTGTTTTGTTAGATGTGGTAAAAATTTAATTTGTTTTGATTAGGTATGACATATAGATATTTTGGTTTTTGAAAGATATATAGGGGTGATTAGACAATGTCATTTACTTTGATCAACTTTGTTGATTACTTTTGTTGTTACTTTGATCAACAATTTGTTTATAATATTTTAAAGTACTATTGTATTGTATGGTCTTTCACATGGGTCTTGGAAGTTAATTTGTGAAATTTGATATATTTTTTTTTTTTGCAAGAAACAAGAAGCGCATTTAATCAGGAGTTAAGGCCACGATGCTCAATGGCTATCAACATCCTCTCCATCCTTTACAGGTATTTTCTTTACTCATTTTTTGTTGTTTGATACTGTGGGCTTATGTGGTTCCAATTTTGAGGTTTGGGTGGCTGCGATTAGGAGGCCCTGAGGATGGATGGTGAGTTATGTTTGTTTTATGTTAGTTCACTATCAAAACCACCATCGATAAGGTCATTCACGCCTTCAACAGGTAAGCAATATCTGTAGTTTGTCAACCATCCTTGAGACACATGTATGTGGCTATTGTACAACAAATTGACGAAAATGTGTTTGTGCAAGAATAACTAGATTTGAATTACAACTCCTATTTCATTTGTTGGCTTGGAAATCACTTAGATTATGTTTATTTCATGGAGTATTCGCATTAATTTTAAGTTTGATCGATGTGTGCAGGTTGAATTTCAATCAAATTTATTTCATTTTCAATTACGATTTTTAGGCAATATAATTATTGACTTGACTACTATGGGTTTTGTTTCAACAAATTTAATTTCTTAATTGTTTCATGTTTTAAAACAAGAAAAGATCTGGTGTTTGAGTTTACTTTAGTGAGAATTGTTGTAGCTATTTATTTGATCAAAATTTAAATCATTTTTGCGGTCGATCTATGTATATAGGTTGAATATCAATCAATGGATGGGGATGTAGAAACTTCTCGGAAGGTAAAACATTTATTGAGGCAAATTAGATAGTGTAATATAATTGTTTTTGGCAATTTTGTAATTTTTCCAGCATTGGCTCTCAAAATTGTGTATTGTTTCTGATTAATGGTGTGCTTGATCTTCTACCAATGTTTGAGTGATTCTTTCTAGGCCATTTCAAATACTTTAATCATGAAACAAATTTTACATAATTATTAAATTTTTTAATTGACATACAACTTTTATATAGTTACTATGTTTCTAAATAGTGATTCACTATTATATTTTGTTGATGATCCTAATTTTGTTTGTGCAAAGAGCAAGGTAATTAATGATTAATTTTACCAATATTTCTCTATTGCATAATGTGTGAATTTGACTATGCCCTTAGGGGTATTGTTGCTTCTGTTAGAATGACATAGTGGGCTTGACCTTGGTATTTGATATGGTAATTTGTTTATTTGTTCTAACTCATGGAAATGTCAAATTTATTTGTTGTTTGTGTAGACATCACGTTCAATAATTTTTCCCATGGAATGTAAGATAAACTCCTCAAGTAGAAAACTTCTTTTGCCTCTTTTTTTCCTGCTACTTCTGCTCAATTTGTTATGCTCCCTCACTACCCTTCCAAGTTTCAAATGTTTCTTTTATTTTTTTTATATTGCATGTAATAGTAGTATCTGTATAAGATTTTTATATCATAAGGTTCCATTTATGGATGGTAATGAATTGGGAAGTGACAAGGGAGGGGAAAGGAATAAGAGTAAGAAAAGTGAGGATGATGAATTGTATAGTGATGAAGTTCTGAAAAAAAAAGAAGAAGACTTGTATGGTCATTGTGGAAGCATGGGTAACAGACAAATTTGCTAAATTTAGTATATCCAAAATTTGTTGAATTTTGTGATATTTTTAAATTTTAATGTTGAGTTTACTTAATTTGGCCTATGCGATTTGTGTGTAATTTTCGACCTTGAGGAGTTTTGTGTTGTTTGTCATGTGGGGATTGCCTTCTGCATATTAAAATGTTCAACTAAAGATTGAACAATCTTAACTACTGTTAGTACGTAATAGGGAAAAGGTAAAGCCATGGTGTGCAAACTCAAGACCTCGATGGCGGTTGTTAATGGGCAATTATCACACATTTGAGAAGAAAATAATGGAAAAGAAAGTGTGCTTGAGATTCTAAGGTTAGTCATTGTTAATGAAAATGCTTCATGAAATGATCAAAAATTGTGTACACAAGTTTATATTTTTTTAGAGTTTTGTTTTTAAAGGAAATTTTCCCAAAAATTCTTAACAATAATGGAGTCATATTTTTTACATAGTATCTTCAGATACGAACATTAACTAATATATATAATAAAGTAGAGCTATTTTTTAATCCAAATACAAAAAGAGGCTCAGATCGTTTCAAGATAAAATAGAAGGTCATTCGACGAACTATATTACGCCAACATAAAAAAGGGTTCAGATCATCTCAAAATTTATGATCCGACGAACCAGATTGAATCCTAAAAATTTTCTCCCCCCTAAAAAATTTTCTATTTTTAATTACCACTAATCATGCCCAAAAATTTTGATTAAATCCCTTCCATCACTCCCATTCTATCTCTGACCAGCCCCATCTCTTGCCCTAACTTTGTCCTCCCTTCCCTTTCTTTCAAGCCCATCTCCCAAATTCATTCCACCACTTCTCCCTCATATCTCTCTCTCTATTTTCTTCTTCTTTGGCGGATGCCACTACGACCCTCCCTTAAGCGACGATGAGCAACAACATCAACAGGTAACTCTCCATCTCTTATTCTTTCTCTTCAACTGTCATCCATCGCCCCCTTCATACCCTCTTCAAACCCAACACCACTAACCAAAACCCCACAACCACAACTCCAACCCAACTCCTACACCCGTTGATTTAGGGTATAGAATTTCGGTACTGAATTTTTGATTCAATTTGAGTTATTGAATGTGATTTGATTTGTGGGTTTACAAATTTGTGATTTTTTTGTATTTTAATGGTTGTAGTGTGCTCAACTCTATAAAGTTTGCATACAATTGATAATTGAGGATTCAAGCTTTCATTCCCACGTATTTCTCGAATATTTTTTGACAAACCGGACATGCTGAAACAAAAGTGCAAAACATAAAAATATCTCCCTCTAATTTTGCTAAAATTTTTGAATATCTCTCTCTATCTGTTATTAAAAATATTCACTAACTGTATATAGAGTTCCAAGTACTCCTAATCCCAAAATATTAGGATTTCAAAGTCTCTAGGACTCCAAAACCTCTATATCACTAAAAATTAGAAGACTAAAACAAACTAAAACTAGGACTCTAAACTCTAGCATATCCAATACTAGAGTTTAACCCAAAAGACTATGACCCATTCCAGAAATTCTAGAAATTATAAAAATACCCTTTGTTTTGCATCTGTCTTCGTGAGGTTCATTGAGCCCGTTGTTTAATCTGCATCTATCTTCGTTCGTGTTGTTCTGCTCGTCAAAGATAAACCCTCATTTTGTCTTGTAGGGTTAATAGATGAATAACTTTTTTTTATTCGATTATACATCCAATAAATAGATCTTGGGATTGTCGTTCCAACAGTTGCTCAAGTGTAGTCCAATTGATGACTTAATCCTATGTTTTCAAACCACAATAAAGGTTTTAAATTTTTTTTTTGAAGAACTCGTAAGAGTCATTAACAGATCAATTATCAAATTCATTTACCCTAATCATCCTAAGTCTAAAATTAAACCAATTGTGCAAAGGTCTCTAAGACCATTACCTTTGTCGTAAGTATGAAGGTCCATTCAAAAGGTCTTTGATGTGTTGTTGTAGCTTGAACTCCTCGCTTCATTTGTCGCTTTTAGATCTTGAACATTGTAGCATCATCACCATTGGATAGGTTGAGATTTACAAAACACTTCACAAAATTAGTCAATTACAAATATAATCCTAACAATCTTCCCCTTTGGCAATTTTGTGACAAAATACATAAGTAAGAAATTATACAATTCTAGCTCACAAACCACTGAACAAAATAAATTTTAAAAAACTATCAACACTCAAGTACAAGTCTCTAGATCTCAAACTCTCTATACAAGAACTATCTTCGGATGAATGCGTTGACGATCATAATCCTGCACATCACAGCTCAAATCAATATCTCATGAAAAACATCATATGTATGAAAGACAAAGCATAATCACTTGTATGAATATCACCAAGGAAGCATAGAGCATTTTCATGTTCTCAACATGCAAGTAGAAATATGCAACATATATAAGTAATGTTAGTCCATTATGCTTGATAATCAATAGATATAGAAAATACAAAGCACAACAAGTTCTCTCTCTTGGTTGGTGGTCACAAATAATATATCAAGTGAAAAATTAAACAATGAAAATATCTGACTTCATGACAATTTGTGTATGTACTCCCCATAAGTATTTGAACAAATTCCCCTTTTCCTATACCCATGCAACTAATCCAAGCTAGCAAACCAACATTTCTCAAAAATTACCCCCAAATTCTATCACTTTTTTGTCACGAATTGCCAAACCAATGACAAAAAATAACATATTTGGTAAAACATGGTATAATAAAGAGATATCAAGACAATCCAACTAGCTAGAATATGCATATGGAATAAAAAAAAGTACAAATATAACATTTAACTCAAGGTCTAAATGATAAATTATCAAATCATATGACAAAGATTGAGTCACAACAAAGGAAAAATAAACAAAAGGAAAAGTCAACAAAGAAAAACAATAGGGTACTTTAATATAAGATCATGAATGAATGAAACGCTCTCAAATCTCTCATATGGCCATATACTAAGTCTCCAATAGCTCAAGTTGTACCATCATCACCATCACGTGGCGCTCCTTTAGGCTTATCCTCATCACTGAATCTAGCATTATGTAGCGTCTGCCTGAGTTACCTTATTTCCCGACACAGCGACCTCTGGTCACACTCAATCTTGAGAACTCTTTCATCATGAGAATCTAGCCTGAGAGTATTGATAATATGTTTCTCATCAACGTTGCTCTGAAGATGACCTATCACATCTATAACAATAGTCCACGGACCAAGGGAAGATGTGGGTACAACCCTATGTGGTGTGGCACGTGAAGTGCAAGCATGTGTATGCCTCGGTGGTGGTGCACTCCTCAATAGCCCTGGCTTAGAGGTGGGGGTGGGTGTCTCAGGCTCTAAGTCCTCAACCTCCATGGGATCGAACAAAGTTCATGCGTGTGTCTCACTCTGTTGCATGGACTTCTTCCCAAGGGGTCTTTTTGTTCTCATCATATGATCAATGTCTAGTACAATAACTCCCTTACCCAAACAGATCCTGGTGATTAAGGAATCAAATGGCAAACCATTGCTTACTCTATCCTCATCATAAGCTTTTAAGATGGCCTCGAATATAATTAATGGAAAATCAATATCCAAACTCATCCCAATGACATGTAAAAGGTAGGATCGTGGGGGTAGGAAATGTGTATATATGGGTCATAGGATTGATGTTATAATTTGTGATTAAATTGATCGTCCAATACTCCCTCGTCAATTCCTTTTGAAACCACTTTTGACGTTTACAACCATCAAGATAAGAAGCTCCATACAACTTGGATGCAACATCGCTAAGCCTGAGTACCTAATAATAAGGTCGATGATGATAGGAGTCATGTGGTACCCTAGGTGGATGTAGGGTGTTGGCAATCAAGTCAACAAAGAATTTGAATAACACACCTCATATATAACTCGTGAAATGTTCTCTATGAACAGTGGTATTCCTAATATGTGTGTAAATCTCCCTAACCATCATCTCATTCCCAGGCTCAAGGGCCATTAATAGCTCAATCTGCCCTTGTAACTCGAAATTCAAAGGGATAATAGTGTTACATACTCAGGTGAATTTTACATCTCATTCCACCATGACCGGAGGTTCAACAAACTGTCTTCTGTAAAGATCATGGCAATGGGGATCTTGGATTCTACTCCTTTCATCAAAACTACATACTCGAGCTCTCTCCTTTGCTCTTGATGGCATTTTCCAAAATAATCAATGAAGAAGTGCAAAAAACAAGTGAAGATCACAGATCTAAGTCAAATCACACCTAAAATCACTCTAGAATGTGTTTAGTAACTTGGAATAGCCTTGGGTTTGGAGGAAAGTAGATGCACTCGTGTTTGGATGGAAGGAAGTAGTGAAGAAATGAGAAAAAATTGTGTTTTTATGCTGTTTGGACTAAGAATCTGCACAAGCCTCTTGAGTAGTGTATGGTTCGCTTGAGCGGTATCTGTAACAAACTTGTTCTACTTCTAGTTCTCAGCTATGTAGACCATTATTCCTGCTCTAATTACACACTTAAGCTCCAAATGTCATGCATGGTTATTTGTACAATCTAAATGCAACTATATACACATGCATGGATGAAATAAGGATCAAAAATATGTAATGCAATTTTCAATTTCAACAATTAAAAGCAAAATGCCATTAATCATGAAGATTACAAATATTCTCAATACAACATATCCATCCCTATTTTATCATCGAGTACATTAAGGCATATTAATGAATGTAGAACTTAATTTTTATGCATCCTAGAACAATATAATTTCATTCACACACACATGTTCGAATATTGCATACAATTGGGCTCTTTCCATACAATTGGGTCTTTGATATCTTTTAAGGGATATGGGGCATTACTAACCTTTAGCCATGTGTTTACCTATCACCAACACTTCATGCAAGATTACTAAACAATTAAGCTAGCTAGACTCCTAAGTATGGAGGTGAATGGTCGGCATGTACTTAGTTTTTGAATTTTAAAAAATAACACATTATCCAAGCTCACTAGTGCAAAAGAGAATTAGTTCATGGATCATGCACTGGAACTTATAACCATGAAGTTCTCTATTCCCTAATATTTCTCATCGTAATGCACTTAACTTTGACTTAATGACAGGTACACTACAAATCAATCAAAGTGTGATTATTAAGACTAACAATAAAAAACAAATAAAATAAAATATTTTTGATTTTGATTTTTTTATTATTTTTGAATTTTTCTTTTTATCATAAATATAGAAAAATATTTATAAACATGCACTTAACAAGGAAAAATAAAGCAACTACTATAAATCCTAAAATAAATGTCCTACTAGACATCAATTTTTTTTTTTGAATTTTCAATTGTTTTTATGTTTTTCATTTATGAAAATAAAAAAAAATAAACAAATAAAAATATACAATGCATGAACCTAGGGTGTTTGATGCAATACATAAATGCTGCACCTAGGTCCATATTATCACATCACCTACTTCTTAGGCGACTCAACCTCCTTGATAGTACTCATTGCTTCTAATTTAGTTGAGGCGGTGAGCCTCTCCAAGTTCTCTTGACTCACCCATACTTTTTTTTGATTATCTCTAGGGTTAGCTTGGGGCATGGGTGGTAGAGTAACTCTCTTCTTTCCATGAGTAGTTAAATCAATCTTGACCTTAGGAGTAGAAGGAGCATAATTCACTCTAGCTTGTGAGCCTTTTTTTAATCATTCATTAATTGGCTCGGACTCTCATAACCTATCTATTAGCTTAGTGAAATGCATGACTTGACTATTAGAGATATGAGCTTCTTGTTCAAGATTTTCCTATTTTTCATGCAACGCGAATTGTAGTGACCGTGTTCTTCGCAAGTGTAATACACAAATTGTTTTGCTTGGATTTCCTTAACAACCGACTTCTTTAAGTTCATACAGTAACCATTTCTAGCCTTAGGAGGGCTTGTATTCACTTGTGGGGGTGATGGGTTGGGATTACCCTTCACAAACAGAGACTTGGAAGAAGTCATGGTAATGTTCTCATGTGTAAAACCCAAACCATTTTTGTTACCAACATTCTTCCCCATAAACAACATCCTATCAATCTTTTTGAATCCTAAGGAAATTATTTTTGGGAGTTCTTATGATTCTTAAAGGTCTTTATCTAATTTGATCAACTTTGATTCAAGACTCTTTTTTGCCTCGATTAGCCCGTGACACACACTCTCTCTCAAGGAAGCTCAATTGGGCTTCAAGCACGTATTCTCATCATTAAGCCCACAAATTTGGGCTTTGTACTTCACGAAGTCCACATGGAGGGTTTTATTCTCTTCTTCACTAGCATTGAGTCTCGATCTCAAGGAAATTATCCTTTTCTTTTATTCGAGGAATAACACACATAATTGATCATAAGTATCTTGTAGATCCTCAACACTTTCCAAGTCATCCTCACTTAAGGTGACTTCAACAATCAAGTCGTCTACCTCCATGGAAAGACTTGAGTTATCTCTAACTTCACTCTTTGAAGTTTTGTTTTCACTCTCAACTTCTATCGTAGAAGTTTCTCTTGGGGAGGGGGGGAGGAGTGTGAACAAACGAAGGCCATGAAATTCTCTTCATTTTTTTAAGAAAAGGATTCATCACTCGAGGTGGACTCAATTTCGCCCTCGCTCCACTTAGCCTTCATTGCCTTCCTCTTATTCCTGGGTGTATCTTTCCTCTTTCTACTGGGGCACTCCATAACTATGTTTCTAAAGCCTTGACATTAAAAGAATTGGAGGTTTTTCCCTTTCTTCTCAACCTATTGTCGAGAAGTTCTACCCTCTTTCTCTTTTTCCTCCTTTGGATTTCTCGGGCTACTCAACTTACCCTGTGACCTAGAAGATTTACTAGCCTTGAAATATCTTTCAAACTTCTTTGCAAGCAAGGCTAGTTCCTCATCTTCCAAGTGGGGTGACTCAAATTTATCTTCTTTTTTTTCTCAAATAGAACTCTATGTTACACCCTCTAATTTCTTGGGTGGAAAGAGATTTATCTCAAAAGTCAAAATCACCCTACTAGGTCTTCCATGGAAACTTTTCATAAATCGACTCCAGTCTCTAAGGCCATCACCTTAGCATAGAAATCACTAAAGGTCTCGTCATCTTGCATTCTCAAGGTTTCAAATTGGGTGTTGTACTGTTGGAGCTGATACATCTTCACTAAGGGCGTTCCATCATGAGAGATCTCAAGAATGTACCAGCCTCCTTGGAAGTCTCACAATTGGAGATGTTTCGAAACTCATTAGGGGAGACGACATTGAATCACATTCAAGCCTTTAAATTTTCACCATTCATATTCATATTCATTCTTCATCCATGTGCTTAGGGGTTTTGGGTCGGTCACTGTGTTGGCCCCCTCGGTAGTCTTCATTGTGGGAGGGATCCAACCTTCCAACACCAACAACCAAACTCGCTCATCTAACGATTTTAGAAAAGATCTCATACGTGTCTTCCAATACGCTTAATTAAACGTGGGATTAAGATATTACCTAGAGGGGGTTCATAGGTTAATTAAAAATTTAATGATGGGTCAAACACTAATGTTTAACTTAATTATACCATAATAACCTCTTCTTAAGTCAATTTTATAATTATAAATTGAGAATCCCTTTACACAAGAACAACCTTAGAAACCATATAAATTCAAGTTATAGAATTGTTGATTTCACGATTAACTTTTAATTTCTCACGGTGATCCTAACCGAGGCAACAAGCAACCAACTAAACTACTATGAGTGATATGAATATTCAAACAATCAATCATCAAACATAGAGTGCCCTTGTGTGAATCAAATTGCAATTATGTACAAAATTAACAATAAAGAACACAATCAATTTATTGATGCGAAAATCCTTCTTAGGAAAAATAGTGGGGAGCCACTTGAAGTTCATCAAAGCCTAATCCACTATCTTAATGTCAATTTATAAGTACTCGAATCTTATATCTTAATCAATACCATGGTTAGACGCTCATTTCCTTCAATAGATCTCTCTTTCAAGACTCCCTCTTTGACATTATGGATAACTTCACTTGAACTCTCTGCTACATGGATCATTTAGGCCTTGAGCAATACTAGGATGCATCTAGGACTCCCGGAATGCACACTCTCCAATGGGTTTGATTGGATCTCAATCTAGATCTTCTTGTTCAAGGTGTGAGGTTGAATTATAATATCAAGATGGGTTTTGTCTTTGGATCTTAGGGATTTAGGGTTCTTCTTCAAGTTCTTAAGGTGTTTGGTAGGCAGAATTTTATCTCAATAGTGCAGTTTCCACTACTCACCCGTTCAACCTTTCTTGATTATTTTCCTAAGTGTTTAGATATTTCTCTAGTTGAAATCAAGTGAGCAAAGGGCGGATCCTACTGGTTTTTAAGCTTGAAACCAAGCAAAAATTTGTCCTCTTAAACATTAAAGGGTGTTGCTCAAGTGGGGTCTGATGATGCAAACCTATGTTTTAAAACACAATAAATGTTTAGAAAAGCTTTTTTTTGAAGAACTCTTATGAGTCATGAATGGATCTGTCATCGATTCCATTTTACCCTCATCATCCTAAGTCTAAAATTAAACCAAGGGTGCTAAGGTCTCTAAAGTCATTACCTTTGTCCTAAGCATGAAGGTCATTTAGAAAGTCTTTGATATGTCATTGTAGCTTGAACTTCTCCCTTCATCTGTTGCTTTCGAATTTCAAATGTCACTTTTTGCCACCTATTGCTAATTAACATTTCGGCTTCATATCAGAATAGAAAACAAGGGTATTTTCTGCATCGGTAAATAATGAATCTCGAACATAATAATTTTAGCTGACCTTTAAAATATGTTCTGTCAAAATGTATACAATCATACATTTTCATTATTTCATTTAACATCTTCGCGGTCTACCTCTACATCTTATATTATTATCTATAAATATCCTATCACTCTTCTTGAAAAATGTATAAAGAGGTCCTATATAAACATGTCCAAACCACATCAATCTATTTGCTCATTTGTTAGTATCATATTTATAATTGACTAATTTCATGAAGTTTTTTGTAATTCTCAACCTATTCCATGGTCATGATGCTACAATGTTCAAGTTGCAAAAGTGTCAAATAAAGGGAGGAGTTCAAGATACAACAACACATCAAAGACTCTCAGAATGCACATTCATGCTTAGGGAAAAAGATAATAGCCTTAGAGACCTAAGCACCCTTGGTTTAATTCTAGACTTAGGATAATTAGGGTAAAATAGAATCAATGATTAATCTATTAATGAATCTTAGGTGTTCATCAAAGAAAAGTTTTTCTAAACCGTTATTTTATTTTGAAACCATAGGATTGAGTCATTAATTGAACCCTATTAGATTAAAACCCTTTAGTTCTTAATAGGACAAATTTTTTGCTTGGTTTTAGGCTTAAAAACTATTAAGGACCGCACTGTTCTTGGTTGCCATTAGTAGAGTGTTCTTTGAATACTTAGGGATAAAATCAAGATATGCTGAACAAATGGGAAGTGAAGACCACCCTCTGGGTCGCTCTCAGGCTACTGAAATTCTTTTGTCATTTTATCTCAACAGCCACTGCCTTATCACTACTTGAGCGATCACTCGTGAATTTTTTATTTACTTGGTCCCTAAGACAAACCCTATTCCAAGTCTATGAATAGAGGGAGCCTCACAAGCTAGGGTATCTCATTTGTAAGCATATTTTCAGCCTCTCAAACCTTAAGAGATCCTTGAAGAACCTTAGACCCCTAAGAGACCAAAGGCAAAACCCATCTTGATACTCTAATCCAACCTCACACCTTGGGGAAGAAGATCTAGATCAAAGATCAACCAAACCCATTGGAGAGCGTGCATACGTGGAGTCTTGTGTGAGTCAAAGGATTGCTCAAGGCCTAAACAATCCACACGATGACAAGTTTAAGTGAAGCTATCCATAATGTTAAAAAATAAGTTTCAACAAAGAGGTTTATTTAAGGAAATTAGTGTCTAGCATTGGTATTTGTTGAGGTATAAAACTCAAGTACTTGTAAATTGACGTTGAGATAGTAGGTTAAACTTTGGTGAACATCGAATGGTTTTTAGCTGTTTTTTCCAATGAGGATTTTCGCATCAATAAATTACTTGTTTTTGTATTGTTATTTTCATATACACTTTCAAATTGATGCACACATGGGCACTATGTGTTTGTTGTTTTGATTGTTTTAGATTTCATTACATTCATAGTAGTTCGGTTGTGATTGTTGCTATGTATAGGATCACTGTGTGAGATTTAATGTTAATCATAAAATTGACAAATCAATAAGATCAATCTACTTGGTTTTTAGGGTTGTTCTTGTGTAAAAAGGGTTCTCAATCTTAATTTTTTAATTAATTTAAGAAAGGGTAATTGTAATAGAATTTCGCTATTAATTGGTGTTTGTTCAAACAAATTGAAATTAAACTATTCACCCCCTCTCGGTATTGTCTTAATTCCACGTGTATAATTGTGAAGGATGATCCATTCCACATATTATTTTTCTTACAATTAGTATCAGAGCAGGTTTCCCTATATGATTGCATTAGTTATGTAGTTGGCATTAATTTCATATTTTTTTTACTTCACCTAGTTTTTATTTTTGTTTGTTGAGATGACCATATCCACTAGTCATGAGAACTGTCTTGTAGTACACATTGCATTAAAAGCCAAGTTGGGAATAAATGGTCTTTCAATAATGGATGCTCGAGACATATGACTAGAGAGAAGTGTCATTTTTGTGTATTAGTGAAATGCAGGGGAAGGACATTTAAATTTGGAGACGGGAGTGTCTCTAAGGTTGTTGGAAAGGATTTCATTCAACCATTGGGTACTTAAATTGGACAATGTTTTGTATGTAGAAGGACTTAAGGAAAACCAAATCCGCATTACTTAATTGTGTGATGACAATCATGTTGTACACTTCACCATAGAAAAATGTACAATTTTGAATTGTAAAAAAGAGTGTCTCTTCGAACAGTTAGGTCGGGATAATTGTTATTGCATATCTTCAAGTCCATCATTGGTATATGATGTCTAGTTGGACATTTTTTTTGCAATTTGGTGTAGTTGCTTCATTTTTCCTTGTTGCATGTTTATGCATACTTTTTCTATTTTATGGAAAAACACAAAAACGTTGAAAAATGAAAAAGTAAAAAGATTTTCTCTTGTTTTTTTTTCATCGTTAATCATGGTAATCACCCTTTGGTTTAAGCTTTAGCATATCCATCTTTAAATCTAAGTTGTAATGCATTACTATGAGTCATTTTAGGGGATAGAGAACTTGGTAGTTATAAGTCGTAGTGCTTGATGCTTGACCTTAAAAACAAGTAGATAATAAAGTGGTTCCTAAGCGTAGGAATATATATCGTTTAATAACTCGGTCGATTATTGTGGTCGTCTCCTTAGGAAAAGTGAAGGACAAATTTGATCAGTAACAAAACAATATATATATAGAACTCTTGAATTTTTGAGAAAAGGGTTTTGAAAATAAGTAAACTAAATAACAATAATTAAAGAAAATCGGTTAATCATCAAAGTTCCTCTTCAACTAATTCTATAACTCACTCAAGATTGTAATCAAACACATTCAAGCAAAAAATATTCAACTAAAATCAATGAAAGTGACAAAGGTGTATTTAAATTGATTGAATTAATTTTGAAAGAATTACATTCACGTTGATTGCAGTGATTCCAAGAATTATCCGCGTTAAGTCTTAGTTGTTTACGAATAAACAAGAAGATATACTTATCACCTGTGTTTTCAACTTTAATTATTCAATCAATAAAATTACTTTAATCTTTGAAAAAATCTTAGTTAGTTCAAAATTACTCATTCACGGATGACAATCCCTCATCCGATTATACCGGAATTAAACTACTCAAACACGATGAAAGTAAAATTAAAAACAATAAAAGAAGACATGATAAATTAAAGTAAATAAATAAAACTTGTATTGAAATTGTAATTGAAAAGCAATTAAAAGAAAAGAAATAAAATACTGCAACTTGTTTAGCAAAATTAAAAACTAAAGACTTGTGCTTGCAAACTAAAACTAAATAAAGAACAAGGAAGGAGGAGGAGGAGGAGCCTCCCTGGGGAAAACGTCCCAGGAGGAAATGGGTGTGCCTCTAAAAGTCCCGTATGAGTTGGTATTTATAGGAAAAATAGGGAGAGAGGGAGAGAGAGAGATACAACTCATTTTCTAGAGATCATCTTTCTTTTATTTCTAACTCTTATTCCTAGAAAATCTCCAAATGTATCTCCAAGAATATCTCCAAAGATATGGCCAATATGGAGACTCATAGTCTATTCAAAATACTCTCTAATTTTCCTCCAATAAAGCCTTGAAAGTCTTGGAAGAAATCCTTGAGAATTCAACCAATCAACACTTGAGCACAGGAGCCCTCATTGAATTTCGTAACTCACCTACCAGTAGAACATTGAAAACCTACTAGTACAACTTTTCTACAGCACGACCTATCGATTGCACATGAATAACCTAGCAGTAGGAAGCTATTCTGCCATTCCAGTAGCCTATTCTACAGGGTCAACATGAATATCTACCGATAGAACAACTTTTTGCAATTCTAGAGAGCTCAGCTACTGGTAAAACTTCAATAACTACTGATAGAACTCTTTCTTGGCACAAACCTATTGGTAGGTTTTGTAAAACCCGGGAAAATTTAAAATTTTTTAGAAAAAGGGAAAGTTGGTAATTTGCCACTATAATTCGAATTTAAAATCAGTATTTCCCTAGAGCTCGGATGACAAAATGGACTTCAACATTGGATTCGTCTCGCGATATTTAGTTGTACCGTCAAATTTAGTTGAATTCTGAGATAGTATGATTTTATACGTTTTTCGAGACAACTGGGTGACTAATGACCTCACAAACGTCCCCAAAAATAGAAATTATAAAATTTTCTTATAATTAAATAAAAGTTCAAATAAAATGTATTTGAACTAAAATCGGGATTTAATTAAGTCGTTTCGGGTTAAAAACAAACCCGAAAGTTGTAAACGTGCAGAGCAATGTGGACTGCGCAATTAAAAGTATAAATATGGACTAAATATCTAAAAAATCAGATATTTTCCACCCTTTGGCTTGTTGTGTTCAGACGTTGGAAGAGAAGAGAAGGGAGAGAAGAAAAAACTTAAAATTTTTACTTTTCTTTTTCGATCCAATGAGCTCCGTTGGTCAAAATCGCTTGAACCAAGAATTAAAGTTAGTCTACGCGACGAGGGCTACATGTACGTACCAAGAACGAAGTATTTCACTAAAAATCTAAGAAGCAGATTTTGGAAAATCAAGGTTTTTGGGCTAGAAGGGTGTCTTGAGACTTCTACTCTTCTATTTTCGCTTCAAGATATAGGGGTTCTCCTACTTTGGTTCATTTCTTACCTAGGGTGCATATGGAAGGGGGTGGGTATGTAGAATATGTATACCATTTGTTTATTTTTATGGAAATGAGAGAAATGGTGTAGAAATGGCTTAGGCCAACTTCTAGTTTGAACTTGATATATGGTAGTCACTTGTGCAATCCCTTGAAAATTTTTTTATGTGGGCATGTTACATGTTTATATTATGCCTTGTGATTAAGTGTGATTGGCATGAAATTGTGTAATGTCATACTTGAGAATTGTGTTGGATATATAAATGTTGATATATGTTAGTTGATGTATTGACATAATAATGAATTGTGGTGATTATATGCATGTGATATAAATTGCCATGACACATGTTAAGATGTGTGGTTTAATTTGGCTCATTGGCATTCATTACATTTGAGCATAATGTTGGTAGTGCAATGGTTCATTACATTGCATATGCACAGAGAACACATTGTATTTCATGGGTATGAGTGCACGGTTGATAACAAACACCACGTAGGTGGGTGATAAGTGGCTCGGTACCATTGGACCAAAGTTCAACAGAGTCGCACGGTTGCATGACATGAAAAAACTTGTGTCGGGTATAACAAGAAGGGCTAGACATTCCCTCGGGTGAAAAATCTGGCTACTTGGTTCATACACTTCCTTGAGGTGAAATTCCAGAAAAGTGTAATGGCGTACGGAGCCAGTGGGTGTGATTCTGAAATCTGATACCCAACAAAGACACATGATTTTGTAATATAAAGTATTCATTTGATGGGAAACATCCAAAAATGAAATGGTTTTATAAACTCATGGTCTGTATTTTCAAAGATGATCATTGGATGTATTTCATCAATGAGAAGGGTTTTACACTTGCATTGCATAGTGTGGTGAGAGCCAGTAAGGGCTTAGGTTGATGTGCGTGAGTGAATCTCATTTCATTCATGGCATGACATGGTAGATTCCAACATGAAACATGTATATTCTTGATTGGAATGGTTATATGATTGTGAATTGTTGCATGTACTCATTGCATATGCACTTAGGTTGGGGAGTAGTCTCTGTAGGAAACATTCTATTGGGCATTGGCTCACCCTATATGAGAAATATTTCAAGTGCGGGGTTTGTACCGGCGGAAGGCTCTCATTCGGGACCTCTAAGATGAAGAAAAGGCCGACTTGTGGCCTTGAATCCATTTTGTAAAACCATTGTATAAATTTGGTGAAAAGTACATCTTGGGCTTGTAATCATATGGAATTAATTGTGATAGAACTTGTATGGATCATGTATAATATGAAAAATATCATTATGCATGCTTGGGATAAATTTGGATGGTTGTGGAATGGGTTGGAAATGAAGAAGGAAAGATTTGTAGAAAAACAGGCAAAACCTTCCGGAAGGTCTATGAAAACCTTCCGGAAGGTTAATGTAAATTTTTATTCAGCAGGCAAAACCTTCCAGAAGGTTGATGAAAACCTTGCGGAAGAACTTTTCCAGTGAGTAAAACCTTCCAGAAGGTTTTTCAAAAATCTAAAATTTTAAGAATACATTGCCAAGCCTTTGGGTTATGAGTTCTTGGGTTTCAAGGATATAAATGGACTATAATGGAGTATGAACAGTGATACTTCGCACCACGGTTGGATCCAATGATAAAACGAACACCGGTTTTACGTATGGGCTGAAATCCGAGTAAAGGGGATGTTATTAACGTGGAGTTGAGTTGTGCGACTATCACGGGTATTTTCCGTAGGTTGACGGATGGTCAACGATTAATAAAAGGACCCCTTGTTTTAGGGGCGTCACAGGTTTCCTACCGGTAAAACTGTCTTTTCTTGAATTGTTTCTCTATAGCTTTTGGCTTCATTCCCAACATATCCAACGTATCTCTATCTCTTCCAAAACCTTCAACTCAATGCCTAATACACTCCTTTACACTTAGACTACCTACAAAAATGAATTAAATGTATAAATCCCTTAGTGTGCTTATGTACTGGTAAATGAATAAACATATACTTGGTCCACTGGCAAGCCTAAAGTGGGCATAATTGAGTATAAAATAATGCAATATTATGTACTCACCGCTTGATCCTTAAGCTAAGTCTCTTTCACCTTAGTGTGCTAGGATAGTATCATTCTTTGAGAAAATTCATAAAATTAAGTACACATAAACCATTCACCTACATACTTAGGAGTAGTTATATTTGATGATTAATGACTTCACATGACTCTAGTATTAGTGATAGGTGAACACATAACTAAAAGTTAGTAAAGCCTCAATCTCTTAAAAGATGCTAAAGAGCCAACTGTGAGAAAAGAGCACAATGTGGCAAAACATTAAAAAAAGGAGTGAGGCATAAAATAAATGGCTAGTATCAATTGTACTTGAATTGTTGAGAGTATTATATACTTAATGGCATTTCTCACATGTAAAGCTCAAAGACTTACATTACACATGTTCAGAAGCATAACATGTCAAGTATGAAATTAACAATTATGTTAATTGAAGTTATTTGAGTAGAAGGAATGTAAACATAAGGGGTGCCCAAAAAGAAAAATTGAGTACGACACTCACTAACCACTTATGTATTCACTTAAATGATGTTTTAGGATTTCATGCAGAGCTTTATTAATGATTTGATATTAATGAAATTCTAATTGTGTCAAAGTTTGGCTTCACACATGTATGAATTGATTAAAGATTAATAATATTTGAACACGTGTGAGTGAAATTAAACTAAGTAGTAAGTGAGGGGACATTGTTCTAGGATGCATGAACATTTAGTTATAAAATCTTCAAACTGCCTTAGAGTAATGTGTGAAAATGATAAAATGAAGATGAAGATGTATCTGCTATATTTAAACAAATATGATTTTCATTATTAATGAGTTTGTGCATTACTTTTAGATCCACATTTCATCATGCATGGGCATTTAGTTTGATAAAGATTGTACATACATTCATGCATTTTTTTTAGACTAGAGAAGTAGTTGAGAGCCAAAAAGGATGAGTGGCGGAACTCGTAGGTTGTTGTTTGCTGAATCTCTCAAAATGATAAAAAAAACCTACAGAAAATGCTCGAGTGGTCTGTTTGTTTGTCAGTCAATCATACTTTGTTGTTCAGTTGTGATACCATGCTATATGTGCTTTGCATGTTTATCTCGTTTATATCATGATGCTTGTTATATTTGTGTGTTTGCCACTTTATAACAAAAAGGGGGAGAAGTTTTGTAGTAATTAAAGGTGAAATTTGTTAAAATAGCTAGCTTTAGTGCATGATAATAGAGTGAGGGGAAGTTTGCTCAAATATTCAAGGGGAGTACATAAACAAACTTGGCATGAAATCACCTATTTTCTTTGTTTATTTTTCACTTGTTATTTTACTAAACACCAACTAAGGGAGAGAACTTGTTGTGCATTGTCTTTGTTATAAGCATAGGTTCTCAAGGATAAAAGGCTAACATTACATACATATGTTACATATTTGCACTTGCATGATGTTAAAATGGAAATGCCCAATGCTTCCTTAGTGATATCCACACTTGTGATTATGTTATGTCTTTCATACGTACGATACTTTTCACGAGGTATTGTTTGAGCTTGTGTTGTATAGGACTACAATCTTCAAACATTTGTCTGAGGATAGTTCTTTGAAAAGATATTTGAGATTTAAATACTTGTACATGAGTGTTGAGATTTCTTTACAATTCATTTTTTTCAATGATTTTTGGGTTGTAATTGTAAATTTCTTGCTTGTGTATTTTGTCACCAAAATTTCCAAAAAAGGGAGGTTATTATGATCATATTTGTAATTGGCTAATTTCATGAAGTCTTTTATAAATTTTGACCTATTCCATGGTCATGATGCTACAATGTTTAAGTTCCGAAGTAGTCAAATGACGGGAGGATCCAAGCTACATTGACACATCAAAGACTCTAAGAATGCACCTTCATGCTCAAGACAAAGGTAATAACCTTAGAGACCTAAATACCCTTTGTTTAATTCTAGACATAGGATGATTAGGGTAAAATAGAATCGGTGATTAATCTGTTAATGAATCCAAGATGTTCTTCAAAGAAAAGATTTTCTAAACTTTTAATGTATTTTGAAAATATAGGATTGGGCCATTAATCGGACTCTATCTGAGCAACACCCCTAGTCCTTAATAAGACAAGTTTTTGCTAGGTTTTTGGATTAAAACTAGTAAGGAATGCCATTTGCTCGCTTACCTTCGGCTAGAGCATCTCTGAACACTTAGGGATTAAATTGGGAATGACAAGACAAGTGAACAATGGAGATCGCCTTATAGGTCGCTCTTAAGCCGCTTGAGCAGTCTTGAGATGGCTCGGGGGGTCTTGAGGTCGCTCGAGCAATCCCTGTTCTTCTACCATGATTTGAATTCTTTTATCATTCCAGCAACCACCTCCCTCTGACTGCTCTCTCATTGCTCGAGCGGTTACTTTCGAATTTTGATTTATTTGGTCCTCAAGACAAACACTATTCTGAGCCTACAAATAGAAGAAATCTTGCCAAGCTAGGGTATCTTTTTTACAAGTTTATTTTCAATCTCTCAAACCTTAAGAGGTCCTTGAAAAATCCTAGATCCCTAAGAGACCAAAGTCAAAACCCATCTTGACACTAAAATTCAATCTCACACATTGGAGAAAAAGATCTAGATTAGAGATCAACCAAATTTATTGGAGAATGTGCATACTAGGAGTCTTGGGTGTGTACTAGGATTGCTCGAGGCTTAAATGATCCACACGGTTGTGAGGTCAAGTGAAGTTATCCATAATATCGAAAAATGACAAGTTTAGTGAAAGAAATGACTGTCTAACTATGTGATTAGCACAAAATATTGCATATCCTATGTATATTTGCATCCCTTTTATGCTTGCTTTTGCGGTTAAAATGAGTGAAATTGTAATGTTCGAGCTATTAAACGGAGTTTCGGTATGTTCACACGTAAAAGGGTAAAATGGTGCATGTTAGGTCCTATCATGGTGCTTAAGGCCAATAGAGATGAGGTGGAGGCTTGAAGATAGCTTCAAAGGTGAAGGAACCAAGAATTTAGCAAAACAATGAAAAACCTACCAGTAGGTTTTGGCTACTGGACCTACACCTACCGGAAACCTATCGATAGATTTTGGCTACCGGACTTGCACTTACTACAAACCTAACGATAGTTTTTGTTCACTAGAGTAAAACCTACCGGTAGGTTTCCATCGACCTACCGGTAGGTTTTGCAGAAACATGTCATATTCTGCATCTCAAGCTCAGCAACTTTGGGGGTCCCACCATTGGGTCTCCCACTTATTCCCTGACACTTCTTACACACAAACATCCCCTCCTCAACCCCATCTTAGACTTTGGAGGCTTGGACATTAATGAGGAAAGAAAGAAGAGGTGATGCCTGGGAGTGCAGGCTAGACATGTGCTAGCCTGCCCATTCCATCGAATCAACTTCCTATGGATGGGAGGCCCATCACACAGACCCTAGGGAGCTCCATGGATGTTTTGGGAAAGGAGATACACCATGATGGAGAGGACATTACAATGTAGAGAGAGAAGTTCCAAGGAAGAAGATGAAGTTCTAGAGAGAGAAGTTGATATTTTTACATTTTATTCCATCCATTCACTTGTAGTTTATTTTAAGACTTGAGTAAACTTCATTTAATCTCTTTAATGTCATATATTACAAGTACATTGCAATTTTAATGCTACATTTTGAATTTCACCATTGTTGTATCAAACTTTCTTCATTTTCAAGCTTTAAAATCAGTATTGAACTTTTTTCTCCTTAATTTATGTTTTCTTCTCTTCATTTCATTTATGTCTTTGCTTTAGATATGAGTAACTAAGCTTATAGTTGGTTAATCCAAGGGAAAATTCCCCTTGGGTATGCTACTTCAACTCATTTTCATTCCTTCTCATAGTGTACGATGATTCAATTTGACTAGGTTGAGTGTGGACGTAGTTGTGAGTTCTTGATATACCATAGACTTGTCACGAGGTATGCTTGAATCCTCACCTCCATTTTGGTTCCGCACTTCCTACAAATCAATCAAACATTTAGGCACCATTGAAGGAAGGTCTTGAGTTGATTTGGCATTCCCAATGGAATAACCCATTTGGATTAGCCAACACTTGTTCCATTTCATTTTCACCAAGAACATAATCACCAAAACTCAAACATCAAATATTTTTACACTTTTCCTTTTTTTACCAAAATCACCTGCATAACGATTCACCTCTTTTCCTAAGGAGAGGACCTTGGAATACGATTTTGAAGTAAAACACGACACTCAAAAGTCTCTCTACGCTTGGGAAACATTTTTGTTTACACACACTCAAATTTTATTCCACACACCCATTTCCCTTTTTCTTACATCAAACCCGAGTGAGAGTGACACTCACCCACACATATAAGTCATACACACATTGAGGGTTCATGTGCGGAGATTAGGGTATACAATAAAAACAAATCAAACATTTATGGCGCCGTTGTCGGGGAGGGCAAAGCTTTGAATTGAGAAGGTAATTTTCAGACAATGAAGGTAAGTCCCGTGATCTTCATCACGGGTTGAGGCACATTGCTCCTTATATGTACTTTTGTTATTTATATTTTCATTTGTAGATAGTGTGTTGTATGTGGGGACGGGACGAACAAAACTGATTGGTTAGATGACCTTTAGGCCCTAATATGAATATTGACCAAGACCTACCCAAGGATGTCGATGACAACTTTAAGAAGTTAGGTGCCAATGTGAATGTCCCAAGGGGACAAAGAGTAAAAGAACCTAGAGTCCAAAACCCGAGAATGCAGTTTCCTCCTAGGAATGAAGAAACCACATCCAACTTGATCCTCCGACGAGGTCAATAAGGGATTACCTTCAACCAACTCGAAGCACCACTCCCTCATGCATTCTCCTACTGGTCCAAGCTCATGTCTTCCTAGTTAAGTTGGGAATGTTGCAATAACTCTCTACATTCTACGGAATTGAAAGGAAGAATCCTTATTTGCATATCAAAGAATTCGAGGATATAGTTGCAACCTTCAACACTAATCATGCTATGGAAGACATAGTTCGTTTGAAATTATTTACCTTTTCCCTTAAGGACAAAGCAAAAACATGGTTGAACTCTTTGCGGCCTCGATCCATAACTTCTTGGGCTCAAATACTTTCTGAGTTTTTGAACAAATTTTTTCTGGTGCCTAAAACCACCGCTTTTAAAAAATAAATCCAAAACTTTTTAGAACAGCCCATTGAGCAATTTTACAACTATTTGGATCGCTACAAGGAATTACTACAATCAATTCCACATCATAGTTTTGAATCGTGGCAATTGGTGAGTTTTTTCTAAGAAGGAATTACACCAGGCCATAGACAATTCATTGACATGATGTGCAATGGTGAGTTCTTAAACAAGGACCCCGATGAGGCCCTAGAATACTTTAGTACATTGGCCCAAAATGAAAAATCTTGGGACATTACAAATCTCACCGATATACGGAGGTCTTCTCCACAGGGTAGTAATCAAGTACATGGGGGAGGGATGTATGACTTGAGAGACCGGAAAGACTTGCTTTCTAAAATTGCAAAGTTTTCTAGGAAAGTTGAGAGTTTTGAGGTCAATAGGAGACACGAGGTGTCCAATGTTTCAAAGACTGAGGAGTCTTGCTCAATTTGTGAGAGTGTGGAGCATTCCACATCAGGGTGCCCCAACATTTCGGCGCTTAAGGAAGTGTACCACGAGCAAATCAATGCCTTTAACCAAACGAGGCAATCATCACACTCAAACACTTACAATTCAGGTTGGAGTAATCATCCAAATTTTAGTTGGAGAAATGAGAATCTCATTCCTTATGGTTCTAATGCATATACACCTCGTGTGCCTCCTAAGCAAAATCAATACTAAGGCCAAGGTCAAGTGTCTAGCTCCCAATACCCCCAGTCCAATCCGCAAGGGTATTCACCAAATCCACCACCACAAAATTTCTCTCAAAGTCCACTTCCACAAAAATTTTCCCAAGGACTATCCAATCCTTCCATCTACCAACCTCCCCATAAGAGAAATGTAGAGGAAGTCCTATTTGAAAAGGACGAAGCAACTTCATTTGATTTTCATTTCCATTTCCTTTTCCGGTGGATTGCTGAACTAGTGGGGATGGTCCCTCCCCTACACATAAGACTGAAGAACTCAACTTGGTCTAAGCTAAGCAAGCTGCTAGTCTATCCATAGCCTACCAAACCTCATGATGGTTAATAAGAGTTCATTAACAGACAGGAAGCCTATAATTTCATCCAAAGCCAAACTACTATCAACAATCAAAATTCCATAACTTTTAATGACATTAGGACTCAACTCACGAAGTTGAAAAACTCTATGGGGGTATCACAACAAGAGAAAGGGAAATTCCCCGCTCAACCCCAAGAAAACCCTAGTGGTCAACATGTCATTGAGTGGCAAACAAATTGACAAGACCATTGTGCCAAAAGTCTCACCCAAGGCCACATCGCCAATAGAGAACGAGACTAAGGATGACATCGATGGGGGTGAGGTGAGTGTGAAAGAAAAAAATGTTGATGAATGTGTGCATGCTTCCCCAATTCCTACCCCTTTTCCCAATCGTTTGAAGCCACCCGTCAAGGTGGCTACTATTCTGATATAATTGAAATGTTCAAACTGGTAAAAATCAACATTCCACTCATCGACGCGATAAAGCAAATTTCATCTTATGCAAAGATCTTGAAGGACTAGTGCATAGTGAAGAGGAAACTCAATGTCCACAAGAAGACATTTCTCCCTGAGCAAGTGAGCTTAATCTTGAGTACGAACATCCTACCAAAGTTTAAAAACCCCGGCTGCCCTACCATTGCCATCACAATAGGGAATTGTATGGTGGAGTAAATATTTCTTGATTTTGGCTAGTCTCAACCTCCTACCTTACTCGGTGTACAAGCAACTCCAACTAGAAGAGTTGAAGCCAACTTTAATCATTTTTCAGTTGGTGAATCGGAGCAATTGAACATTGAAGGGAGTGGTTGATGATGTTTTGGTTCAAGTGGATAACTTTTATTTTCTTGTCGATTTTATTGTGTTTGAGACTCACCTTGTTGCTAATCCTTGCTCCCAAATTTCTATTATATTAGGAAAATCGTTCCTTACTACCTCTAATGTTGTTATTAATTGCAATAATGGTCTTATGAAGCTTACTTTTGGAAGCATGACTATGGACTTCAATGTGTGCAATTTGAGCAAACAACTGGAGGATGATGAGGAAGTGCAAGAAATAAATAAGATTGACACCTTGGTAGAGGAGCATTTGGAGTTGCTAGTCATGTTAAAATTGGGGGAGAAAGAGGTTGATAAGCAAGAGGAGCCAGATAGCTTGAAAGGGGTGGAAAACTGGACCCTTCCATTTGAGAAACTTCCACTGTGACACCCAAAAATCGGGGGTCCTTAATTTAATAAAATTTGGGTAGAGTCTCCTTTGTACAGGGAGCTATACCCAAAATTCAACCTATACAACATACATTAACACGACCCATCCGAGGCCCGATATAACACAATGACCGCACTGGATCCATTCATGAGTAAAAATTGACCACATCGGGTCCATTCATCCATATTCATATAAAACATGCAAGGTTATATTAAAACAATCCATATGAGTTCAATTATAACTCTCTTACATAAAATTACATGTCAAAACTAGTTTGCTCCAAAAATTTTACAAAAGGAGTTATAAAAATCACAAGTCGGCTTTCTTCACCCTTGTGACCTCGAATGAGAGCCGTCCATCGGTGTATATCCCTCACCTGAAATGTTTTCTCGTATAGGGTGAGTCACGCCCAGTAGAGTAATTCCTACAGATGCTACTTCCCACCTAAGTGCATATAAAATGTGCACATGCAACAATCCACAACCAATATCTATTCCAACAAGAACATGTAGTTCAATGTGAAAATTCTACCATGTCATGTGCGCTTTAACCCGAGTCCTCACCGACTCCCACAACAAAATGCAATACAAATGTGTAAAACATTTGTCATTGATGAAATACATCAATGATCATTTTTGAAATACAAGTCATTGTGTTTATAAAACCAATTCATTGTTAGATGTTTCCCATCGAATGAATACTTTATAAAACAAGTACACTTTTCTGAAATTTCACCTCAGGGGAGTGTAAGAACCAGATATTTTTATAAACAAAATCATGTGTCTTTGTTGGTTAGCGAAGTTTTGGAATCGCATTGCAGGTTCTGCAAACCAATACACTTTTTCAAAATTTCACCTCAGGGGAATATATGAATCAAGTAGCCTGGTCTTGCACCCGAGGGAAAGTCTAGCCCTTCTTGCTATACCCAACACAATTTTTCCATGTATGCAACCGTGAGACTTAGTAGGATATTCAACCTCACTTTCCCGAGCCTACCCATCAAACACCAAGTATGGTGATTGATCCAACCATGCACTCACACACCTATACTCATGGCCATGGATGCATTTTTCTCCTATAAATACAATGTGATGCATCATTGCTCAATCAATGTCACGCTTAATGTAATGGATGCCAATAAGCCATATTTAAATCACACATTTCATCATGCAATCATATCATACGCATATAACCTCAAAAAGCTCATCACAATTTCAATATATTAATACACATATATCAACATTTTATCTAACAACAACAATCAAGTATGTCATTGCATAATCAAGCAATAACACTCTTAATCCTCAAAGCATAATGTAAACATATAATATGCCTACAAAACCGCCCACATAATAGCCCCTAAACAAGCCACATAACGGCCCTGAAACAAGCCACAAAATAGCCCCAAAACAAGCCATAAAACATCCCATAAACCAGCCATAAAATAGCCCCTACAAAAGCCATAAAATAGTCTACAATTTTAACCCAAAATAGTCACAATTTCAGCCCCTTAACAACCCCAAAAATAGTACACAATTTCAGCCCAAAATAGCCCACAATTTATACACCAAAGGGTAGGAATAATACCAAAATAGGAGAACCCTACCTCTTGGAGTGTAGAAATGAAGGTAGAACCTTCAAGAACACTAATACAAGTCCAAAAGTCTTGATTTCTCCAAAATCTCTCCTTAGATCTTCAGTGAAATCCCTTATTTTTGGTGTGGTTGTGTAGCCCTCGTCGCGTAGATGAAATTTAATTCTTGGTCCGACGAATTCTGACCAACGGAACTCCGGGTAGTGAAGAAAAAAGATTAAATTTTCCTCTTGTATCTCCCTCTTTCTCTCCAACGTTGAAGACACTGGTTTTCAGCAAATTTTTTTGCTAAAAATTAGATATTTTACCCTATTTATAATTTTAAAGACTTGACTCGAGTCGCACCACGTGTCCCCCACTTGTTCGGGTCCGTTTTCTCGCCGAAACGATTAAATTTCATACCGATTTAAGCTCAAAATATTTTATATGAATTTTATTTAAATTATTTTTTACATTTTAAAATTTTAAAAAAAAATCATTTTTAAGGGTCACTTAACACTCGTCGCCTCGAAAAACCTAAAAAATTCGATTATCTCAAAATTAGACAAAACTTGGTATAGTAACTAGATTTCGCGATACGAATCTAATGACAAAGTCCGTTGTGTCATCCGAGCTCTAGAAACATGAGTATTTTAAATACGCATTATAGTGACAAATTATCATTTTGCTTTTTTTTCAAAAAAGTTCAAATTTACCCGAATTTTACATCCATACCAAGACAAGAAGATTTTTTTCATCAAATGAGCAAAACCTCGTCTTGGAATTGAAGTCATTACCATTCCATCTTAGGTATGCATATCTTGGGGATAACAAGACCTTTTCGGTAGTGATTAGCTCAACTTTGGAGGAGAAACAATAAGAGGATCTCTTAAAAGTGTTGAGGAGGCACAAGAGAGTAATTGGTTGGACAATTACTAACATCAAGGTGATAAGCTCCCTCATTTGCACACACCGAATCTGCCTTGAGGATGACTCCAAGCCGTCCTAACAATCACAAAGAAGATTGAATTTAATTATAAAGAATGTGGTGAGGGATGAGGTACTTAAACTACTTGATGTGGGCATCATCTTCCTGATTACTGACAGTAAATGAGTGAGTCTCACTCAATTGGTACCGAAGAAATCGGGAGTTTCTGTGGTAGCAAATGAGGAGAATGAGTTGAATCTGACTAGGGTGATCACCGGTTATAGAGTATGTATTGACTATCGGAAGCTCAACTCTTGCACAAGAAAGGATCACTTCCCCTTGTAATCACATGAAATGGATTGTAATCAAACTTGTAATAACTATGTTTAATGCACAATTACATGTTATATGAGTTTGGGTTGATATTGATTGTTGTTGGAATGGATAGGAATTGAAAAAGAATGGAGTCGGGGAAAGACTAGGCACACCTACTAGTAGAACATTGAGTTCTTCTACCGGTAGATATGATCTAGTAGGCGTGTTCTATCGGTAGAACAACAAAAATGCCTGGTAGAACATTTCCAATAGGGTTCTTCTACCAGTAGAACTATGACTTCTTCTACCAATTGGTTTTCTCCAGATTTTCTGAAAACTGAAGTTTAATGAGCACTTCTACCGATAGGTTTTCCTGAAAATGTTATAATTTGAAATGCTTTTGCTACGCCTTAGGGCATCCACTCCTCTCACTCAAAGGAGGTCTAAGTTATAATAATGAGTATGAATAAATAAATGTTAGACCATGGATTGGTCAATGATGAAATGTGCACAAGTTATCCTTGTGTTGTTGTGATCCCGATAAAGGGGATATTGTGTCGTGGTGTCATGTTATGTGGCATTCACAGGTATTTTTACTAGTTGATGAGTTATCAATAGGTTGACAAAGGACCCCAATTTTGGGGCTGCCACAACTTGGTATTAGAGTTTAGGTTTTCGATTTACCTAGGGCTTGCGGGGCATGAGTTTAGACCATTGTATCCATTGAGCATTTCATGTTATGTGATTTAAATACTACATGTTATGTGTTATGTAAAGGATATGCATGGTTAAGTGTATATGGAAAAGAGACATTAGGGTTAGAGAACATAACCTTGGAGGTCAAAAAAAGAATGAACGAGATGGTTTAGGGTGTAGATGTCTACCAGTGGGTGGTATATGCTCTACTAGTGAGACAAGGAGAGAAATATCAAAGTTTGAACTTGATCTCTATTTTGGGATACTAAGTTAATGCTCTATTACTATTTAACATTGTTGTAGATGGAAAATAAAGGAAGAGGACGAGGCCAAAGTAGTGGGCGAAATAACAATCAACCATCATCGACCTTTGACCAACAAGTATTTATGGAGGGTATTGGCTCTATGACGACTACCTTTGCACAAGCTAGAGTCAATGTGGGTCAAGGAGACACAAGTAATCTCCAAAAGTCCCAAGGTACACAAGCCACCGACTTTTATGGGAGGGGTGAATCCGATGGTGGCCAACCATTAGTTCCAACAAGTTAGCAAGATCTTAGAGGCTATAGAGATCACGTTCGATGCCACTAAGATCAGGTTAGCTGCATTCTAGCTAAAAGGAGAGGCCCATCTATGGTGGAATTGGGCTAAGACTTCAAAGAACTTAGAGGCAATGATATGGGGAGAGTTTAGGGAGCTCTTCATGGGCAAGTACTTCCCATTGGCTGTTCGACAATCAAAGGCCTAGGAGTTCTTGGACATGAAGAAAGGGAACATGATGGTGATAGAATACGTGGCTAAGTTCATTGAGTTAGCCAGTTTTGCAAACGACTATATGGCCACAGACTTAGCCAAAATAAGGAGGTTTGAGGATGGGTTAAAATTATTCTTCCTGGTGAAGATTGTGGGTCATTGCCTACAGGATTTGGATTCGATGGTCAAGACGAATATAGCCATTAAGAGGGAGGTAGACGATGCAAGGAGCATTCGGGAGGTGGGTGCTAAGGACAAGTAGAAGAAGGTTCAATCCTCTTCTTCTAGTTCGGGGAAGAAGCAACAAACTTTTACCCTACAGGGACAAGGCCGCGGCTATCAAGGCCAAGGCCAAGGTCAATCCTCCCAAGGTGGGGGAAACTTCAGGACTTCTTACCATGCAAGTCAGAGGACTTGATATATATATATGCCATCAACCGGGTCGCATGAATCGAGATTGTCATCAATGGCAAAGATCCCAGGGTCATGGGGCTTCTTAGTCTCAGTCATCAATGGGGTAACCATAGACTTACCTTGATCCTCCCTACCCCACCATGGGTCAGGGAAGCTAGTTCCAATTTCAGTGTGCTATATAGACCCCTACCACTTCATGAGCTGGGACTCTACAATTAGGCCAGATAAGCCAGGGCATGGGTTAAGGTCAAGGACAGGGCTCACAAGCCGGGATTATGGGGACCCAGGTGCGTGTCTACACTATCACACTTCAGACTGAGGCTATAAATCAGTTGGATATTCAGGATACATTTCTACTCTCTCGCTTATAGGCAAGGGTATTATTTGACTCTAGTGCATCTCATTCATTTACTTCTGCATCATGTGTGAGGGACTTGGGCTTAGATATTGAGACATTGGAAGAGCCATTGCATGTAAGTTCTCCCCTAGGAGTTAGGGTATGCATTAATCAGATATATGGGGGTTGTGAGCTAGAGATCTTAGGGATTCTACTCATCGTAGACCTTAGGGTCATGGACATGTCGAAGTTTGATGTCATCCTTGGGATGGATTAGTTGGCAACACACTAAGTCGTTATAGATTGTGATCGAAAGAGGGTCACTACTTATACATCGGATGGTGTTTGTTTCAAGTTCCAGGGGGAGAAACACGATGTTTTACCCCAAGTGGCGTATGATTCCTATTGGCACGGACAATTGATAGGCTGGCTTATGAGCCTTACCCTAGAGGATGAGGCGAGATAGGAGTTAAGCCTACCTAAGGTGGTTTGTGTATATGAGGATGTCTTTCCTGATCAACTACCAGGACTACCTCCACATCAGGATGTAGACTTCACCATGGAGTTGCACCCTGATGCATCACCCATTTCTATGACTCTGTATAGAATGACACCTACAAAGTTGCAAGAATTCTAAGTCCAATTACAAGAATTGATGGACAAGAGCTTCATTAAATCAAGTACCACACCTTGGGGCATTTTAGTATTGTTTACCAAGAAGAAGGATAAGACATTGCAGTTATGTATAGACTACCGGCAGTTGAATAGGGTTACTATCAAGAATATGGAATCCTTTTCCACAGATTGATGAATTGTTTGATTAGTTGAGAGAGATGCGGGTTTACGCCAAGATAGATCTTCGCATGAGTTACAATCATTTGACAATTAGGGAGGCAAATATCCCTTTGAAGGCGTTTAGGATGCGATATAGACATTTCAAGTTCATAGTGATGCCATTCGAATTGGCGAATGTCCTAGCAGCATTCATGGATCTCATGTATAGGGTATTCCAACTCTAGCTAGATCAGTTTGTCATGGTCTTTGCTGATGACATCCTGATCTACTCCGAAGTTTGAGGAGGAGCATGAGCGTCACTTGAGAGTTGTTTTTCAAACCTTGAGAGACCATCAGTTATATGTCAAGTTTAGCAAATATGAATTTTGACTGATAGAGGTAAAATTATTGGGGCACGTGGTATTGACTTCAGGTGTATCCGTGGACCTAGAGAAGGTTGAGGTAGGCATGAGTTGGGAAATGATAAAGTCAGTCTTTGAGATACGCAGTTTCTTGGGATTGGCGGGGGTTATTATAGAGGGTTCATTGAGGACTTTCTCTGACTAGCTGTACCTCTGATTAGATTGACCCAAAAAGAGGTCAAATTTCAGTGGGATGACTCATGTGGGAAGACATTCTAAGAGTTGAAGAGGAGGCTTACTTCAGCTCCTATTTTGGTGGTCCCAGAAAAGGGATAAAGGTACATGGTGTATTGTGATGTCTCTAAAGATGGACTCGACTATGTATTGATGCAGTCAGGTAGGTGGTAATTTATGGTTCTCGGTAGTTAAAGAGTCACGAGCAGAATTATCCCACGCACGACCTAGAGTTGGTGGCCATTGTTTTTGCCTTAAAGGCTTGGCGCCACTATTTGTATGGTGGACAGTTCAAGATATTTTTGGAACATGAGAGTCTAAAATATATCTTTACACAGCGGAACCTCAACATGAGATAACGCAGGTGGATGGACAATTTGGAGGATTATGACTTCACTTTACATTACCATCTCAATAAGGCAAAACATGGTGACTGTTGCACTCAGCTGAAAGTCATGGGGAGTCTTGGCTAGTGTGGCTTCCCGGAAGTGGCAGATGCTCGAGACTATAGGACAGTTTGGGCTACATTATGTAAGTCAGACTCAGGGTATTTTTGGGAGCTTGATAGCTACATTTTCCCTACTGAGTAGGGTGATCAAGTCTTAGGGACAAGACACGAAGATATTATCTATCAAGGATCGGGTATGGTCGGGTACATATGACAAGGGCTGGGCCATTTACCCAAATGGTAGTTTTCAGTACAGAAAAAAAGTTGTGGTTCCCTAATTTATGGATCTGAGAGAGGAGATCTTTAGGAAATTCTATTGCTCCTATTTTGCTATGCATTCAGGTGACACGAAGATGTACTATGATCTTCATTGCCATTACTATTAGAGTGTAATGAAGAGGCACGTTACAGACTTTGTTAGTCGATGCCTCACGTATCAGCAGATCAAAGCTGAGCACCAGAGACCAACATGGTTGCTATAGCATTTGGAGGTAGCTGAGTGGAAGTGAGAGCATGTCATGATGGATTTTGTGACCCATTTGTTAGGGGCATCGCGGGGCATGACGCGGTATGAGTGATAGTGGACTGACTTACAAAATTGGCACACTTTTTGGCAGTATAGATGACCTTCACACTGGAGAACTTCTATAAATTGTACATATAGGAGATTGTCTGGTTACATGGGGTGCCTGCATCTATAATATTGGATCGGGATTCTAGATTTATATCCCATTTTTGAGAGAGTTTTTAGCTGGCTATGGGGACATAATTGATGATGAGCACAACTTTTTATCCCCATACAGATAGTCAGTCAGAGAGGATTATCCAAATTTTAGAAGACATGCTACGGGTATGCGTCCTTGATCTCAAGGGTAGATGAAAAGAGCACTTACCCTTAGTAGAGTTCGCTTACAATAACAGTTATCAGGCCAGCGTATAGATGATGCCCTATGAGGCACTTTATGGGAGACCATGTCATTCTCCAGTTTGTTGGACGGAGGTTGGAGAGAAACCCTCTATGGGTCCAGATTTGGTTAAAGACACCCTGGAGAAGGTGAACTTGACAAAGAAGTATCTTCTCATGACTTAGAGTCGGTAAAAGAGGTACGTTGATAGACAATGGTGGCCTCTAGAGTTTGAGGTTGGTGATTATATTTTCTTGAAGGTGATGCCTAAGAGAGGAGTGGTCAGGTTCAGAAGCGGGGGAAGCTATCGTCGAGGTATATCGGACCCTTCAAGGTACTCGAGAGGGTTAGTACAGCTGCTTATCGTTGACGTTACCGCTAAATTTATCGGGTGTTCACGCAATGTTTCATGTCTCTATGCTCTAAAAAGTGCACTCTAGATCCGACACATGTGGTGGATTGAAGTGAACTTGTTGTTGATGCGGATGAAACCTTTGAGGAGGGACCAGCACATATCATAGATAGGCGAAGACAGGTTTTGTGAGGCAAGACTAGAGGCTGGTGAAGGTGTTGTGGCATCACCGAGGTGTGGAGCAAGCGATATGGGAGCCTGAGGACACTATACGTACCAGTTATCCATTTTTGTTTAAAGATGGAGGTACATTCTTATAGTCATTTAGTGTAATATGACTATGACATATGCATGTGGTTGAATGTGCATGCGTGTGTGAATTTTGGGGATGAAATTAGTTTAAGGGTGAAAGAATGTAACACCTGGATAAATTTAAAATTTTTATGAAAAAGGGTAAAATGATAATTTGCTGCTAGTTGAAAACTCAAAATTTTTTAAAATACGAATGATGAAATGGACCTCACCGTTGGATTCATCTCGTGAAATCTAGCTACCATGTCAATTTTCGTCGAATTCCGAGACAGTCAATTTTTTTTTGTATTTTACGAGGCGATCGGGTGTCGTGTGACCTCATAAACGAACATGGGAATTTAATTTCAAAAAGTGGATAATAATTTAAAGTTTGTTTAAATAAAAATATTTTGAACTTAAACCGAGACAAATTTTAATCAATTCGGGTCAAAATCGGACCTGAAAAAGAAGAACTTGTGGCTAAATGAGGACCAATCATTTAAAGGGTACAAAAATGGGAGAAAAAATCAAAAGAATATAGGGAAGCTCCACCTTCTCTCTACGATCTATAAAGATTCGTTGGTCGAATCGACTCAAGCCAAGAACAAAAATTGTTCTTTTTGTCAAGGGCTACATAATCATACCAAAAAAAAATGGATTTGGGTGAAGTTTCAAAAGTGAAGCTTGGAGAAATCAAAGCTTTGGACTTGATTGGGATTCTTGAAAGCTTCTATCAAGTGGTTTAAAGCTTCAAGAGGTAGGATTTTCTCCCTAATTAAGTTTATTTCCAACCTAGGAGGATTATATGGAATGAGTAAGGTGTTAGAGATATAACACTTACCTATTGTTATTAATTTGATGAAATGAGTATTGAAAATGAATAAAATTAAATTTATCTTGAATTAATATTTAGAAATTATTAGCTTGTAATTTCTTGGAAAATAATGATATGTGGGCATGTTATGTGTTTATATTATACCTTGGAGAATTAAGTGTGTTATTTGCATGAGATTATGTGATAACATGCTTGAAAATTGTTGTTGAATATAATGTTGATATATGTTTGGTGATGTATTGATATTAAGATGATTTATGGTAATCATATGCATATGATATAATTGACCATGAAATATGTCGAAATGTGATTGAAATGGTTCATGTAGCATTCATAACATATTGAACATGAAATTAGTATCACAATTGCACATTACATTACATATGTATGAAGATATCACATTCATGGGCATTAGGCTTGAGTGGGGGTGTGCGTGCATGGTTGTCATCAAACGCCACCCTTGGAGGATAATGCGTGGGCTCAGGAAGATTGAACCAAGGTCCGACTGAGTTGCACAGGTTGAATTGAAAATAAGGTTGGGGTTAGTAAGAAGGGCTAGATAATTCCTCGGGTGCGAGACTCGGTTACTTCGAATACGCACTCTATTGGTATCGAGTTCATAAAGTGTGTTGGCATATGCGAAGTCGTTGGTGGAAGTCCATAGATGTTGTGTTGGTTGGGTGACTGATGGAGAAAGTCCATAAATACCCACTCCAAGAAAGACCTAACGATTTTAAATAGTCATTGTATGTGTAACATCAATGGTGTGAGTTTGAAATACCCAGAGATCATACGCATGACATTTGCATGTGTTGATAGAGTCGGTGAAGGTTCGGGTTGAAGTGCATGAGTGAGTTTCATCTCATTTTATGGCATAACATGGTGATTTTTAACATTGAATTGCATATTCTTGATTGGAATGGTTGTTGCTTGTTGAATGTTGCATTTGAACATTTCATATGTACTTAAGTTAGAGAGTAGTATCTTTAAGAGATACCCTATTAAGCGTGACTCACCTTTTATGGGGACAATATTTCAGGTGCGAGATATACGCCGTGAGACGACTCTCATCGGACCCTCAATGATGAAGAAAAATCGACATGGGACTTTTAAATCATGTTTTTTTTTTGTAAAACTTCATATAAATTCATTTTGACTTGTAATCGTATGAAAAGGATTGTAATTGAACTTGTAATAACTATGTTTAATGCACAATTACATGTTATATGAGTTTGAGTTGATATTAATTGATGTTGGAATGGATAGGAATTGAAAAAGAATGGAATCGGGGAAAAACTAGGCACACCTACCGGTAGAACATTGAGCTCTTCTATCGGTAGATGTTATCTAGTAGGCGTGTTCTATCGGTAGAACTTCAAGAGTGGTTGGTAGAACATTTCCAGTAGGGTTCTTCTACCGATAGGTTTTCTCTAGATTTTCTGAAAACTGAAGTTTAATAAGCACTTTTACTTGTAGGACTTTGAACACTTCTACCAGTAGGTTTTCTTGAAAATGTTAAAATTTGAAATGCTTTTGCTAAGCCTTCGGGCATCGACTCCTCTTGCTCAAAGGAGTAATAATAAGTATGATTAAATAAATGTTAGATCGTGGATTGGTCAATGATGAAATGTGCATAGGTTATCCTTGTGTTGTTGTGATCCCGATAAAAAAGATGTGTCGTGGTGTCGGATTATGTGACATTCAAGGGTATTTTCGTGGGTTGATGGGTGATCAACAGGTTGACAAAGAACCCCCGATTTTGGAGGCGTCACACTTATCCTATATCTCCTCTACTCTAAAACTATTGCCCATATTTCCAATTTAAGTTTTCATCTTACTTTAGCAAATACAACAAAAGTGTATTGCTTGTAAATAAAATTTAGTATTAAACTTCTTCTTTATTGTCTCAAGTTGCTTTGTACTCGATGAACACTAACAATACATCCTTAAGGTTGTCCTGCTGGAAGCTAGTTTCTGTGATGGTTGTTCTTATCAAAGTCATTGCACTCTTGTATATATCTGAATCATACAATTATACTTGTAATTATTTTTCTCTAATAGCATATTGTATCTCTATAAACTCAATTATAGGCTTCTCTAAGTCAACAAAAATCACATTTTCATTTTCATTTTGCACTTTATAATCATTCAATACTCCTCTTTTGAGTTATAATTTTTTTGGTTGACTTGTTGGATATAAATTCAAATTGATTATTAGATGCTAAACTTTCAAACATTTTTGAGTCACTAAAAATTTTAGTATTTGACTCATTGATCTAACATCTCACTAGGTTGTATGATTCTATTGATGCATAATATCCTGTTGTGTAATAAATAAACAATTAAGTCTCATAAAAAAATGAATATCCTTTTGGCAAATACCAAGTGGGGAAAACATATAAGCATGACAAATCATCTTAATTCTATAATTATTATTAATCTTCACATTTAATATGTATAGATGGGGAAATGTTATAAGACCTAATTTGGTGATTTAATTTAGTATATTTATTTTATTAGTTGTGAGTTTTAATGTTAATTTTGAATCCATTTTAATCTAACGTCTATTGATGGGTTAGGCCCAAGGGTCCAACTCATGTTATAAGTCTGGTCTGAATTAATAACCCAGCTCCAAGAGATCCGTCAAGTCCAACCCAATGTGGTCAACCCGGTCAAGTTCATCAAGCTCAAGGAGCTACATTAGCAGGGAGCACACAAGGTTATCCAAAGCCTCGTCCTTGCTGCCTTGGAACGAGTCAATTCTCACCTCATTCTTTGACCGAGTCCTATCGAGAGTATTGTAATCGCCTTGCCCATTGAGAAGAGGTCGCCACCTCTTTTGGATAAGCTATTTAATTACTATTAAGTTGCCCAAATCCGTTATGACCGCCATATTAACTATTTAATTATTATTAAGTCGCCTCAATTCGTTATAAGGTGACTATAAATTTTAAGCTCCACCAACATTTAGGGGACATTACACTTAATCGAACACAACTCTCATCTCCCTCTCACAGCTTGTAACTCTCTATTCTCCTTATACGCTTGAGTTAATAAAATACCCGCGCGAACCTAGCCATTTAAAGTGGACGTAGGTCATGTCGACCGAACTATTATAAATCTTATCTTGCTTTTGTCTCTATCTCTCAATTATCAATTATTGTATTTTTAACAATTCAATTGACATGTGATTTACAAACTCAATTTGTGCATCATTCTCTGTAATTAACTAAATCCTTATATTAAATTTTAAATTAATTATAAATAATATATTTTATTTTGTAAATGACTCATCTTTATCAAATCTTCCTAAATTTTCATTCATCTTAAAAGAGGATTGTTTTTTTGTTGACCATCAAAGACTATTGTTTATAAAGAGGATTACATTATAGTATCGAATTTTATTTTTTAGTAGTGCATCAAAAAATAAAAAAAATCAAATAATTATAAATTTTAACCCAAAATGTAATAGACTTCATCCAAAATTTAGTAAATGAACTTAAAAAATGAATGCACCCTTAAAATTTGGTATAAATACTCCAAAAAATAATAAATTGTGCGATATCATACCAATTTTTTTTTTTTCCCAGCTGCCGTACCCGAACCCTTACAAAGATCAAGACGGAACCAAGAGTGTCGCCATCCAACTCGCCGAACCATGTTTAAAAGCTTATTTTGATGCAACAATCTTTTCAATGGACCAGACAAAGTACGCGGAGCAGAAGAAACACGTTTTTGGTATAAAACTGAATGAGAAAGAAAAGCCTGGTCCGAATTTTGTTGTCGGTACCGGTGGTCCATTCACAATCCAATGATATCACGTGTCTACGTCAAGCACCCAATTCTCCACCCAAAGTCCATCCCCCACCCGCCGCCGCAGACAACAAAACAAATAGCCATATGCTTTTCTCACTGCTGTATCAAATAACTCTTCTCTCTGTTTCTCTGTTTCTCTCTCTCTCCCCTCCTCTAGCTTCAGTTTCGGTGACTCATGGCCGCGACGGCTGTGTCACAGTTTCCAATAGCGGGTATGAAGGGTGTGGCAGTGAAAGCACCAGCATTTACTGGCTGTAGAAGTTTCGGCAGCAAAATCAACGGCAGAGAGGAATTGGGGACTTTGAGAAGTTCAGATTTAGGGCATATATCTACTTTTTCTGGGTTTAGACCTAAGAAAGAAGTAGCGTTCATAGCTGCAATCGCATGTGGAAGCACCGATAATGCAGCGTTGTCTGTGACTCAGAATGGCTCTGCTTCGGCTCCGCTTACTCGCTCCACGTAAAGCTCTCAGCTTTTACCTTCAATTCAGTGCTCTCTCTGTCTTGCTTGGCATTTTTTTGTTTCGGAATGATACTTTGAATCCTTGAAATTATTCTGTTCCATCGAATTTCACTATGAATCTTTGGTATCTATTATGAGATTTATGGTCCCTATCTGATTTTAAGAAGTATAAAAAAATGTATTCGTTTTATTTAATTAATACTTTTGTTTGTAATTGTGATGTTACTGTGTCATTATTAATTATTTTTTTATGCTAGTGTTCTACTAAACAGCACCTTTGTATTCTTTATTCTTCTCTTTGGTTTTTTTTTTTTTTTAATAAAATTTTTGGTATTTATAGAGGGAAACATGCTCAATTATACCATGATTGAAAGAAGGGCTTCCACAGGAGAAATAGAGATTTCTTTCTTACCATGTTATTAGGCTGGGTGTTGATATGACAATTGCATGTGGGCCTTAGATATGTTTTGAGAGAGTGCAAATCTTACGTTTGCTTGCTGTTTACTTTGTATTAAACTTGGAACAAATTTTGTTTGAAGTATTCAGGTCTATCGATGGAGTTTTATGCCTAAAGATATTGAGTTATACTGTGCATTTTATATTGCCTACACAGCTTGTGAATTCCTTTATGGTTGTTCTGGATGTCATTTTACATCTGCCAATTTCAGGGTGAAACGCCACACCATCTCGGTGTTTGTTGGGGACGAAAGTGGTATAATAAACCGGATTGCGGGGGTCTTTGCTAGGAGAGGTTACAACATTGAGTCTCTTGCTGTTGGTTTGAACAAGGACAAGGCTCTCTTTACCATAGTTGTCTCTGGAACTGAGAAGGTTTTGAAACAAGTTGTAGCACAGCTCAACAAGCTTGTGAATGTCTTAAAGGTTATGTCTTACCTTTCAGCATTTGAGTGAGATTGAAAATATATCTTACTTCTTTGGATCTCTTTTTGTCATATTGTAACTCTGAAAAATGAAGGGGGCATTTTTTGATACGTATGATTAATTTAAGCCTGCATGTACTTGCGTGAATGTGTTGTACATGCGCACCCACATAGAGATATGCAGTCACTGATTTTTCCATGAGTTAGGTATTTTCTTTACAGTAAAAGAACTTGTATGATCTAGTTTTAGAAACTCCAGAACCTTCACATCCTTAGCTCAAGAACAATGAGGATATCACTAAGCTTGTGTGGAAGACAAAGGACTACTACCTTTGAAGTAGTCAGGTACTAAGTCTAGTTTACTTTGAGCATCCTCTTGAAAGTCGGAGTTTTTGGATCAAATATGACATTTTTGGGGGGCTTGAATAGCATGAGCTTTGGGACTCAAACCAAGCACAAACACACACCTCCGACACAAACAAAGAAAAACACCAAATCTGAATTCTGTTCCATCACATACTCTGCTCAAATCTTTATTACTATAGTGTACTTATTATAACTTGTCCAGCTAGTAAATAACTATAACAAAATCACTTAACCTCCAAGAGAAATCCTAGATGGTAATAATACTAAACCAAAATCTCTATAAATCTAGCAATCTAAACTAATAAAAACTAGTTTTTTTTTTCATTTTGACTCTCAGGTCTTAGCAAAATTAGCCATTTGAAGAACCCAAAATAATCTAACCCCTTCATCATATCAATTTTACCCGTGTTCAAGAAAACCAGTCCTCGAATTCTGCAACATTGAAGCATGAAACTTGTCCATCTCAGAACTCTCTTTCGTCATAGTATACCTTGTGAATTGAAAAGATCATTGATCTCTTTCTGAACATAGAAGTCGTCGGCCAAGTACATGGCCATAACTTTCATGTTATTGGGCTCCATAATCTTTCCATCTTCCGGACCCTCTTGAATATCATCTTCAGCAATCTCTTATTGTACTTTGTTGATCTGCACCACTTCCTTTTCAATATCTTTTTTTTCCCTCTATATATACTTGAGAATCTACAATTCTGCATCATTAAGAGATACTCTTTCCAACAGAGTAGCCAAGATATATTTGTTCGATTGTTGTTGCTTCACAAGTGTAGCCAAATTACTTTGAATAATAACCACCATGCTTGGAAACCTACACGAAATCTGCATGTGGATTTTATTTAGCTCTATTATCAATTGATTTAAGCTGGTACCGATCCGAAGGTTACAATGTGTGTGGACCTGAAAGAAAATTCGAGTACAGGGCTGCCAGAAATCTAAATTGAGATCAATGTTTGAAACAACAACAAACTCTGTGATTGCTAGCAAATAATGGCCAAAAACATCTGTTTACAATAATGGGCAACCATCAATATGAATTTCCAGCGAAGGGATGACTTGAATAGCACGAGCTTTGTGCTCAACAAGCCCAAACACACCCCTAGCACACAAAGAAAGTCAGTGAGATCTGAAATTTATCCAGTTAGATGCTATAACAGAATCTTTGGCACAATATTAGGTGCATAACTCTGAAGCTCTGCATTGCCAAGCAAAAATGATGATGGTGAAATACATTTGAGGGGTATTGATATGAAATTTGGTTGCTTAAAATCCTAAAAAACACCAAGACAAGGATGCGGCATGAAATCTTTCTGGAGGCTGCCAAGGTTGGAGGAAGGTCAACTATCTCTTCTTTAGTTACTGTCGACAAAAATGGAGTATTCAATATGATACGACATCGTGCTTGATCAAGCATGAAGAGCTGCGAAGGAGTTTAGTAGGGAGATTCACCATCGATTGAGAAAGTAATTCAATGGGCAACTTCGGAATCAGTTGGACTCAAAAGTTATTTCAATGGTCAATTCACTCTTCATTTTTGTTTTTTACTCACCAACAGAAGCAAGGAGGATTTTGTATTTGCAACATTGGTCTTTAGAAGGTATTCTTTTGTATCTTGATAGATGGGTACAGTGGGCCTAATGTGTACGTGGAAGAAACGTGGAAGTGAGAGAATATATGGATTCAAGTTCTTGTATCCTGTCACATCTTTGGTGTAATGATTTATTTATCGCCATTAGTAATTGTTAGAGTTCTTAAGGGTGTTGGGCAACAAAACCAACACACATATTTCTTTCTTTTCTGCTTTGTCTTCTCTCTCTTACTTAAACTGTACTTATGATTTCATAGTTTCAACTTGGTATTAGAGCAAGTTTTTTTTTTACTAAGGCCAGTAAAAACAACAACAAAAATAAAAATAAAATTCTAGCCACTGTTTGTTCATGACGTTAGCACTTTTTGGTGACGGAAACCTACCTTCAAGGTTGACTTGATGTCCTTGTATTTATGGTGATTTTTGTCAATTTTTTTGAAGCCATCCAAGTAGTCTTTTCATTTTTTTGAATGTTTTTAGAGATTTTGGTTTTGATTTCTTCAATTTGATTTCTCGTAGCCTTTCGATGCCTTATGTTGCTTGCATCCCTATCAAAAGGGTCCTGCTAGGTCTATTGTGTTGATTTGTGGCTATCTAAGAAGCACGAATATGGATACAAATACGAGATATGTGTACGATACGATATGGATACGGTAATACACCAAAACTCCAAAAAAATAGGATATGAGTACGGTCGGGATACTTCTATAAATATATATTTTTTATATTTGTACTATTATGTAATGACTTGATAACTATAATTTTTAGTAATTCTTTTACATTAATAAACAACATTAGCAGTTTTCTATTTTCAAAGAGTTGCCTATCGTGTCACTATATTACATCTACAATGTAAATATGATTAATTAAAGGAACAAGAAATATCATTTAACTATTATTTGTTTAGAAGTTATTTGTTACTAAGATTATGGAGTAATCAACTCATTTATACTATTTGATTATGTGATAATGGTTAATACTTAGAAAATACCCATATGCCTTTCAAGTTATATGGATTTTTGTTGATGTACTGCATTGTATGTGAAATCAAAAGGAATGAGTAAAGATTAAAACTAAAAATTATACACTTCTAAGCATATAGAAGTATCAACAAAGTATTCATATATTTTATTTATTATTGGATATGTTTAGCCGTTCAGTGAGTTATCTGATAGGTATTTTCGAGTATTCGACAAGTATCATATCCGATACAAATATGTCGATCTTAACGAAGTATATGTGCTGCATATGTGGCTATTCAATCTCAGTTTCAGTTGATTTGTGTTGTTTTGGTGGATCTCCGATCGGCCACACTATTTTGGCTGCACCGATAATTTTTTGAGCTTTGTTTCTTGGTTTGAGACCTATCTACTGCTCTATAGGTGCGACTAGATGTTGGGCTCACAGATCTAAGATGCGCAGCATTACTTTGTTGTTTTAGACAAATTTTTAGGTTATTTTTTGTGTTAGGTGTACTGTTCTGGCTTGTATACTAGTGTCGGAACACATTTTTCCTTGGTTGGGTCTTCACCAGTTCTTGCACAGTGGTGTCAGCATCTTCTGCTTGGTTCCCCCAGGGTTACCAGGATCAGCAAGACCATAGGGGACCCACAATTTGGGTTGGCCGACCTCAAACAGGGTATGTTTGCGTCCCAGATTGGTAAAAATAACGTCTCCAAAGTTTTTCCCTAGCAACGAAGTGCCAACCCCAAATCGATATTCCAAACCCAGTCATAATTCAAAGTTGTTGCAAAATCCAAAAAAGCATAACAGACAAGTAGCCTAAAAAAGATGTAAGGGGATGGTTGATGAAATACATACCGAGATATCTCAAGAAGCCTAATTTACCTTTGTCGTTGATTTCGTCGCACCTTCAGATTGCGAACCACCATCGTCAGTTTTTCAGATCAAGAAAAACTCCATTGCTCTTGGTTTTTTAGATTACCTTTGATGGGAAAGGAAGGGCTGGGCATCCTGGCCTAAGGTTTTTTTGAGGTCTGATTTCTGTATGAGGTTTGAGATTTTGCTTCTTTCATGGAAGACTCCGACACTCTGTGCTTTGTATCGACGGTGTTAGAAGAGTTGGAAAGAATGAAACTTCTTTTTAAGGCGGGACTCACCACACAAAATATTTAAAAAAAAAGCTGACGGTGAAGCTCTAGGGAAAATAAAAAAGACAACTAATGAAATTTTTAAAAATTAAAAAGACAACTAATGAAACTTTAAAAAAGGCCTATTGGCAATGTTCCCTCAGGCACAAAAATGGCCAATAGAGAAACAAACGTGATTGAGAAAAGTAAAAAAGTGTATTAGAAATCAAACCACTTTGGTAAGGTTTCTTTAGCTCAGTAGAATTAAAAAATTGAAGAAACGTGTCCATGAAGCCATCCCACTTTGGTAAGGTTTCTAAGTAGGTAGGTATCTGCATCAATTAGAGCTAAATTAAAACGTACAATTAAAGTTCTTCTACCAACCTTTTCACCCATTGAAGAACGATTTGAAGAAGATATTCAAAATTTGGATGATTCGGCAAATACACGAGGTTGAACCCGTTGAAGTAACTCAACACATTAATACAAGCCCGTCGGTGAAAACTAACATGCAAGCGTAGGAACTGCATATGGATATAAAGTTGAAGCTGTTATTGAAGTCATTCTCAATGGTAAAACACAAGGAAAAAATCAGGAGGCTCAAAAAGTTGGACATGCAAACATTGTCATATGAACTTGTATAGTTTGTATACTCGAATGTATTCTTACTTTTTTGGTGCTCCAATTGGAAAAAAAGTAGACATTAAAAGGTGTTCGATAATAATGGATAGTTGCGTTGGATATCAACAATTACGAGAAAGAGTACAAAGGACTGAAAAAATCGGAGTTTCTTCGTCCATAAAAAATTCTACTCTGATGAAGCGACAACCTTCATCAACTTCAGGACCAATTGAAGATGCATTCAAAATTATCGATAGAGATATGGTTGATACGAGGGTGATGAAAGGTTTATGTGCTAATAGAATTCCATTTAATGTGTTGAGAAATCCTCAATTTCATGAGATGATTTCAGGAATAAATAGAGGACATAAAGGATATAAGGCTCTTTCCTATGAAAAGCAAGAATTATTTTATTGGATGAGTGTAAAAGAAGTATTGAGAAAGATTTGTTCCCCGTGAAAGATATGTGATTTCCTCATGGCGTTTCTATTGTGTCAAATGAGTGGAGGAATGTCAAACATCAATCGCTAATTAATATCATTGCTGTTAATTGTCGTGGGGCTATGTTTTTATATGCTGAGGATTTTTCAGGTATAGAAAAAACAGGTAAAACAATTGTTGATTTTTTGTTGAAAGCAATTGAAGGTGTGAGATCATTCAATGTTCTTCAAGTAATCATTGACAATGCAGCAAATTGTAAGCTTGCTGGTGAAGAGGTAGAGAAGGTGCACAAACATATTTTTGGTCTTCTTGTGTTGTTCATACTTTGAATTTATTTTTAAAGATTTTGTAAAGGAATTTGAATGGTTTATAAATATTTATAGAAGGTGAAAATCAATTGTTAAGTACTTCATTAATCATACTCATGCTTTGGTTATGTTTCGGGTTCAGTCTAAATTGGAGCTATTACAGGTGACAAAAAGGAGTTTTGATTCACATTATATTTTGTTAAAGTGAGTTATTGACTCTGGAGAGTTGCTTGCAACTACTATTGTTTTGAAAACTTGGACAGAGTGGTTGAAAGCAGGAGATAAACATACAAGAAAATTGGGTGCCTTAGTTATGAAAACTGTGAATAGTGAAGAGTTTTGGGATGGTGTGGAGCATATAATAAATATCACAAGGCCGATATATCTTTTAATTAAATTTTATGACGGTGATGGTTAAAAAATAGGTAAAATTTATGAAAGAATGGACAACATGATTGGTGAAATTAAAGAAATTATGAAAGGTGGAAAGCACAAAGAAAAATTTTCCCAGATTAAAAAAATTGTGCTTGATAGATGAGAGAAGATAAATATTCCAATACATTGTCTTGGGTTTGCACTTAACCCACAATTTTTTGATAGTTAATATCTAGCTAAGCTAACACCGCGTGACACAATGAGGAAGAACCCAAATCAAGACAAGGAGGTGATCGTTGTTATCATGGAAGCATTTGGAAAGATACCTGAAGATGAACAAAAACAAAAACATTAAGAGGAGAATATGCAACTTTTCATGGGCGAAAAGACCATTATGCTCAAATAGATGTAGTAACTGTGGATCATGGTCACTACAATTTACTAAACCCTTAACGATCTACGATCTTGGTACATCGATCCCAAACGAGGTGAGTTCGCGATCCAGATCACCAAAATGGACCACCCCAAATTATAATACTAACTTTAAATTAATTCACTTTAAAACATGTAGCACAAATATAAAATACATATTAATTGACTAAATGTATATAAATTTATAATTATATATTGTTTTAGATAATTGAAAATCAAGTACAATTATAAGATAAATAATAACTAACTTAGTGTTTATGAATGTTCTGTAATATATAATGTTGTACAGTAATTAAAACGATGTACATAAGAGTTTCAAAACGAATTTCGACCCAAAACATCGTACAAGTTAAACCTACTCCTATCGTATCGCGTACCTAAGAAAGTGTCGTACCATGTACCTGTACCACATACCAAAGCGACCGAAGATCTAGGTAACATTGCTATTGATGCTATTGATTGATGGTCAACATATTACTCAGAATTTCCAACCTTGGCAGATGTGGCTAAAAAGGTATAATTTTGGCTTTACCATTATTTTATATTATTGTTAGTTATCATTATTTATCTGTTTATTATTTTTTCTTTGTAATAGATACTGTCTCAACCAATAACAAGTTCATCAGTTAATAGAGTACATATTCATTCATCCACAATGTCAAGAGAAATAAGTTGAACTATGCGAGAGCTGAGAAGCTGGTGTTTATTCATTCCAATATCCGTCTCCTATCACGTTTCATTGAAAGCTACAAAGATGAACCTTTTAAAAAATGGGATGTCAATCCAGAGCACACCTATATAGATGATTTCATTGTGCGATTGAAGGACTTGCAGTGAAAATTCTTGGAGGATGATTCACTTGATTTTTCTATCGATGCAACCAAGGAAGACTATAAAGAGACTTCCCATGCTTTTATCCCCACTTCTATTGCTGGTCCACCTACTGGTTCTAGTAGGCCACCACCTCGACCTATCGGACTACATTAGACTAAAATTTACAACTTTACATGAGGAGGGAGCACCGCAAAATATAAAGGGAAAATAGTTGAAAATTAAGCATTGCAATGCAAATGTATTCAATTGTCTTATTTTGAGGCCAGTTAATAGTTTAAGATTTTTATTTTAATTATATGTTCAAGAAAGAAGCTACTTAACTAGTACAAGTTAATTTAATTTTTTTGTTTTAATTATCTTTAAATTTATATTTATTTTGATTTTATTTTTTTTATAATACAAATATGCAACCATTATTTTTCTTATTCACGATTATTAGTATCTTATGTTGTTATGGGTCTTGAATCTTAATTCATTTTGGTACTTTTAAAATAAATACAAAATAGATATTAATTAATTATGTGTGTATGCATATAATTAAAAAAAATATTAAAAACTACCACATGTATAAATATTAACTCACCATGTGTGTATTGTTACATACTTATATATAATATCTTACAATAGTATAAACGAATCAAATAAGAATAAAAAATGAACCGCGACCTCAATTAGCGTACCGAATAAGCCTACTCTTACCGTATCGAATATTACCATGTACTAAAGCGACCTGCAATCTGGGTAACTCTGGGTTCTCCATTTGCATAGTAGCATCGACAAAGGAGGTGTGCCACTTGTTCATGGTATAGACCTCCTATTAGATTGTTCTCAATTTGCTGGGCCTATTGTTACTAATCTGTTGGTAACCCCTTGTTCTTTTTGTTTTCTAAGCCTCGGTATCTAATGTTACTCTCTTTGTTGGCCTTGGGTCACTGCTACCTTGTTCTTTTAGTTGGTAATATCTGGTTGTGCATTGAAGTTATGTAGTCTCTGGTTGAGATTTGGGTATTTTCTTGGTACTTTTTACATTAATTTGTGTGATTGTTGACCCTTGGTGGAGTGCATACTCAATTGTGGGTTATTCGATGGAAACTTTGAATCATAGTGAATGTGGTGGTTAGTCTGGTTGTGGTTATCGTTCTCGGTGGCAGTGTACTTATTATAGTGGCACAGGACACATTGAGAATTATTGTTGAAATAAATATGGAAGACCCCGTATATGCTAATTAGACCTTTAATGATACTTCGGGTTCTCTAGTATATCAAACTTCTACCACTGATTTAGTTGCTCGTCTATTGATTCTCATGATGATCTTCCTTCTCAGCGTTGTCAGCTTCTTCAACAGTTAGCCTCCCTTTCTACATATTTATCTGTTCCTACTATTGGTCTTGCTAATGGTGATAACTGTGCATGTGTGGTTGCTATACCTTTTTTATCATCATAGATCATTAATTCAAGAGCTACTACTCATATGTTTGGTATTTTTTACCTATTCTCTAATTTGCGTTCGTCTAACTCACGTATTATGTTGGCGGATGGTTTCTTTCGGCCAGTACATGGGACTAGCGATCTTCGTCGTACTTAGTTTATGCTATTAATCTCTGGTTTGTTTATCGGTGAGTCAGTTAATTAAGTTCTTACAGTGCTCAGTAACATTTTTCCCATCTTCTTGTATTTTTTCAGAACCTCAAGATGAAGAAGGTAATTGGTTTGGGGCATGAGAGCAATGACATTTACTACTTAGATCATGGAAGTTCTGTTTATGCCTTGAGTGCTGCCGTGTCACCTCTTCAGTGGCATTTCCGACTCGATAATCCATCGTTGCGAAAGTTGTGCCAGATTATCCCTGGTTTGAGTTCTTTTTCTGTGTTAGAACGTGAATCTTGTCAACTAGACATGCATCACTGTAATTCTTTTCCTCCTAGTTCTTCCAGTTGTGATTCTATTATTTTTCATGTTATTTATGCAGACATTTGGGGTCCTATAAGAGTCGCAAATTTTTCTGATATTCAGTATTTTATAATCTTTGTTGATGATTTTTCTTTTATAACTTGGTTATTTCTTATGAATGATCAACTTGAATTGCCTAAGGTCTTTATCACTTTTTACAATGAAATTCTGGTTCAGTTTGGCAAACGTATTAAAGTTCTTAGGTCTAACAATGACCTTGAGTATATTCAATCCTTTATAAAAATCTTTTGTGCTGACCGTGGTATTATCCATCAAACAATATGTCCATACCCCTCCCAACAAAATGGTGTTGCTGAACATAAGAATTGCCATTTGTTGGATGTTGCTCACACTTTAATGTTTAACATGAATGTACCAAAATTATATTGGACTGATGTTATTTTTACTTTAGTTTATCTTATTAATCACATGCTTTCCCTCATTTTGGACAACAAATCTCCATTCTCGTTATTTTATCTTGATAAAATGCCATTTGGTCTCACTTCTCGTGTCTTCAGTTGTGTTGCATTTGCTCATCTTCTTGGTTTGGGTAAGGATAAACTTCTGCCTCGCTTGATTAAATGTGTCTTTTTGGGATATTCACATACTTGGAAAGGTTGTCATTGTTATGACTCTATTTCTCGTCGATCCTATGTCAGTGCTGATGTTATCTTTTTTGAGTCATCTTCCTTTTTTTCTCTGTCAGACGATACCTTTTCCCCAAATTTAGTCTTTTCCGATGCTAAGAAGCTCTTGTTGTCTATTATACTAGATTGTATCTTTTTCCTTGTCGAGTCTTACTTCTCCCTTGTTGGTTTACCATTGTATCAAGGACAGACTGGTTGTTCTCTTTTTTATTCCGTTGTCTCGAACTTCGTGAGGAACTCCATTCTATCTCTCCCTTATTACGAACAAAAAAGTGGGGTTGTGCCTCAATTGTACACTTCCTTCATTCTACGAACCCTTGGTATTTTGAACTTCGTTTGCGAAGTAACTGGACATATGCTCCAGCTCTACTGTCACCACATGATTCTACTGAGGTTTTGTCGTTAAGTCGTTAGCTAGTTCATCATCTTTTGATTTGCCTATTGTATAGAGGAAAGGTATCAATAATTGTACAAAGCATTCCATTTTTAATTTTGTTTCTTTACATTGGTTTTCATCATTTTTTCTTTGATTTGCATCTACTGTCTTCTGTGTTTGTTCCAAGTTCTTTGTAATAGGCTTTGACATTTCTTGGTTTGAAATTGGCTATGAATGAGGAAATGAAAGCCTTGCAAGAGACCCGAACATGGGACCTTATTACTCTTCCATATGGTAAACAGTCTATCAGTTGTCGTTAGGTCTACATAGTGAAGTATCATCTTAATGGTTTAGTTGAGTATTTGAAGTCCCGTCCGGTTGCCAAAGATTACACCCATATATATGGTGCAGACTACTAAGAGATTTTCTCTCCTTTTGTCGGTCTTAGCTTTGTTAGAGTTCTTATTTTGGTTATAGAGAGTTGTGGTTGGCCTTTGGTTATCAATAATGTTTTTTTACATGGAGATATGCAGGAGGAAGTATATATGTTACAACTTGTAGGTTATGTTGTTTCTAGTTAGGGACAGTTAGTGTGTCAATTAAAGAAAGCACCATGTGGTTTGAAACAATCACCACGTATTTGGTTTAATAATTCAATACAACAACGGTATGGTTTTCAGCATCCTACTTTAGACCATTCAGTTTTTATTTGTCGTTATTCCACATGTGATATTATTCTTATTGTGTATATTGATGAACATTATCATTAGCGTTAAGACTCAAATGGTATTGCTCATTTCAAGGTCCATTTGGGGAAAGAGTTTATACCAAAGATTTAGGTATTCTTCGATACTTGATCGAGGTTGCTCCATCGAAAGAAGGTATCAGTTTGTGCCAATGGAAGTATATATTAAATTTATTATTTGAGATTGAGACTCTTGGCGCATGTCCAAATAATACTCTTATGGACTCTACAATTAAGTTAGATATTGATAGTTGTAAAGTTTTTGATAATATAGGGCACTATTAGAGGTTGGTTGGTAAGCTGATTTATCTTACAGTTATATATCCTTATATTACCTATGTTGTTGGTGTACATGCTCCTTGTAAGTCTCATTGGGAGGTTGTCTGTTATATTCTACGGTATCTGAAAGGAGATCGGAAAAAGGATTATTATATTGTCTTCCATTATCCTTGATTGTTATTGGATTCTCTGATGCTGATTGGGCAGGTAGTCGTGTCAATAGACAATCTATCTCAGGTTACTGTACATTTATAGGTGATAATCTTGTTACTTCGTATAACAAGAAACATAACATGATTGCTGGTTCGAGTATAGAGGCTGAATATCGGGCTATGATTCATATTGCGTGTGAGATATGTGTTTGTTCTCTTCTTCATAATATGGATATCAATGTGCCCAGTCCTATGGAGATGCAATGTGACAACCAGATAACTATTTTCATTGCTAGTAATCCAGTATTTCATGAGAGGACAAAACACATCGAGGTGAACTATCATTTTATTCGAGATCTTTTGATGCATAAGGAGATTATCACACTATATATCAAATCTAGTAATCAGCTGGGTGACATTCTTGCCAAACCATTGGTTTGGTCTATCTTTGATAATCTTTGCTCGAAGTTGAACATCTTTGATCTTTATGCTCTAGATTGTGGGGGAGTGTTAGAATTCTTTTTTTTTTTGTTTTATATTTATGTAGGGTAATAGTGTAATTACCCAAGATAGTATTCAATATAAATAAGAGGGTGCAGGGTAACTCATCTAAAACACAAATTTCTTTCTTTTTCGCTTTGGCTTCTCTCTATTCCTCTCTTTCTTAAACCCTAATAGCGATTTCCTAGTTTCATCCGTAATTATGTTGGAGAATTTGTGTAGATTGATACTTCTATAGCAACAGGTGAGGATATGACTAGTGCAAGAATTTTGGCTTGAGCTTCAGCATTTTTCATTCCAATGTTATCACAGTAAATTCCATGAATGTCAGTTTTGTTTTTCTCGTATGGTCTAAGTTTATGCCGGCCATGGTGGAGATTAATAAACCAGTACACGATCTAGTACCATCAGTTAAACAAGGTTCAATTTTTAGTAGTTTAATGAACCAGGAAGGACAACCATAGAAGAGGAAAACCAAAGAAGGTTAACCATGGAGTTTGGAAGGAAGTAAGTTACGGGAAAATAGCAGGAAATTGGGGAGAGATTTTAGTAATAGAAGGAGAGATATGTGGAGACAAATGAGTAGATTTTCAAAATCAAATTTACACCAAATTTTCAAATACCATGACTCTGGTTTTAAAGTAATGGAGCTAAATGGGTGGAGACTTCCAAAACAAAGCATTTGACCAAAAATTGAAAGACACAGAAACCAGTTTACAAGGCTGTGAAGCCAAATGGGCTGCATTCTCAAAGCAGGCTTCAACAAATGGGTCCAAAGGACTCTAATGCTTTAGAAGACAGGGCGTGAACCCAATTGGCTTATTTTATCAGATGGGCCTTGGGTTAGGGATGGGTTGTATAAAAGAATTGGAGATGAGAATTTGGATTAAAAAAAATGACCCGTTCCTTTCCAGACCAGCGACGATCGCATCTTCTGCAATTCAACGCATCACTTCGTCTTGCGATTCTTAGGCATCTTCGATGACATCAATTTGTCATATGATCTCGATGAAGGAGAACAATACGTGTTTTTGGGAGGCGAGTAGGTGAAGAGAAGGAATTTGGAGAGGCGATAGGGTCTCATAGCAGTGGGTTACCTACTATGGGATGTAAGGAAAAATTTTCAACGAAAGAGGTTGAAGGTAGTCAATTGACCCGGGTCTCTACTCCTCAGGGTGTTGATAGGCAGCTTTCTTCAAGCCTGAATCCTTTAGTATCAGTTATCCATCTCAATCCTCTTTCAGTAGTGCACAAAGCTGGTAAGTTGGGGTGCTGCAAGGGTGCTCAGCTATGCCAAATGGTGGGGAGCAGCATAAATTGGGGAGTTAGCTAGGGTGGAGGAGTGCGATATATTGACATGCGATTAAATTAGGAAAATGATTCTGTTAAGGAATGAGTTAGAGGAGGTATTAGTAAGGGAGGAAAAGAGTTGGAGGCAAAAGACAAGAGTTAAATAGGATAAAGAAGGTGATTGCAATACAAAATTTTTCCATAGAATGACTGGTAAAGGAGAAAAAGTGTCCTTAGAGAGATAGAAACCGAGTCAGATGAGGTTGTAATAGATCCTTTGTTTATTGTGAAGGACAATACTGAGTTTTATAAAGATCTATATACGTAGGATGTTCATTTTAGACCAATAGTTGTTGGAGTTGATTGAAATCTTATATTGTATGAGAACAGTTTTGATTGAGAAACCTTTTGAGAAGGAGGTTTGGAAAACTGTGCTTGACATGGATAAGGAAAAGGCCCCAGAGCCAGATGGTTTTACTAGAGCTTTCTATCAGAATAGTTGAGAGACTATTAAGGGTGATTTGATATGTGTATTCAATGACTTTTTTTTTGTAAAATTTTTTTTTTTTGGGGGGGGGGATTGAGGAGAAATGTTAATTCCACTTTATCATATTGGTTCCCAAAAAAGATTGTTCGATTGAAGTGAAGGATTATAGACCTATCAGTTTGGTGACTAGTTTGTATAAAATTATCATTAAAGTGTTGTCTAGAAGAATGTGATGTTTTGGGAGACAAAGTAACCATGACTCAGTGTGTTTTTGTTCAAGGATGACATACTAGATGCTTTAGTGTCATATGAGGAGCTGGAGGATGTCATGATGAGAAAATCGAAGAAAGAAGTATGTTTAAAAGCTGGATTTTGAAAAGGCATATGACTGGGAAAATTGAAATTTTGTTGATGTTGTGTTAAGAAAAAAGGATTCTGGAGAGAGGTGGATAAGGAGTGGTTGTTCTTCTTTGAATTTTTTAGTGTTTGTGAATGGGGAGTCCAGGAAGTGGTTCCAAGGAGATCTTTATCGCTTCTTATATTTACAGTGGTGGTTGATCTCTCGAGGAGGATGATTATTAGAGCAGAACATGTATGGTTGATTGATAGAGGGGCTCAGAGTTGGTGGTGATGATGTAACTTTGTCGCATTTGCAGTTTGCTGATGAGGGATTTTCTTTAGTCTTTGGATAGGAGATGATAATAGGATCATTTAGTGAGTTGGGAGACAAATTGTAAGTGACAAAAGGGGTTTGGGACTTCGTAATTTGGTGTCTAAAAACATTTGCCTTGTCAGAAAATGGTTATAGCGGTTTCTGTTAGAACCTAATTCCCTTTGACATAAGATAATTAAGAGTAAGTTTGGTCTTCAGAAGAATAGGTGGGATAATAAATGTGGGCATAATGTAACTCATGAGTCCTTTGAAATTCATGTCATAGATTAACTCTTCTTTTCTTTCTTTGATCCTTTATAAAGTTGGAGATGGATCCAAAGTTCTATTTTGGGAGGATACATGGGTTCAGGACTCATCTTTTCATAATATCTATCCCTGTGTTTATCGTTTATCCTTATTCCATGAGTCTCTTATTTGCTCTTTTCTTGTCATGGGGACGAACTTATGTTCTTGAGATTTTCATTTCTTTTGGCATCTTAATGGTAGGGAAGCAATTGATTTGACTTATTTGCTTCACATTCTCCATGTCTTTCAACCTTGTTCTTCTCACGATAATAGAATCTGGCTATGAGATAAATTTTAGATTTTTTCATGCAAATCATTCTATTCACATTTTGTTAGTTATAGAGACAATGATTCTTTCTCTTTGGCCAAAATTATTTGGAAAGCCAAAATTCTTTCAAAAATTAAGGTTTTTTGTTTGGACTATTGTCCTTAATAGGGTGAACACTGACGATCTGTTGCAAGTTTGGAGGCCCATAGCCCTGATATTTGCCTTACTTGTTTGAGTAGTGGTGAATCGAATGTTCATTTATTTATTCACTGTGGTTTTGCATGGAGCTTGTGGAATACATTATTCAAATTAAAATTGATAGGTGAGGCTTTGGCGTGCCCTTCTACAGTGGAGCAAATGTTGCACATTAAGTGTCATGGTTTTGGAAAGAAAAAGGAAGTTAAAGTACAATGACATTGTGCGTTCATGGCAATTCTTTGGTGTTGTGAGAAATGCTGGAATTTTCAACAATTGTTCTCTTACTTCTGAATTAGCATGGGAACGATTGATTTCTATGGCTTCACTTTGGACCAAAACCACGGGAAGTTTTAGAGGGTTGTCTTTGTCGGATCTTCATAGGAATTACATGGCGGCTTTACTTTTATTTTATTTTCTCTTTTTGTTGGTTTTTTCCCTATGTTTTTGCTTTACTCAATTTTTGAGGATATCTTGTCCTCAACGTTGTATTATGCTCTTGATTTCTTTATATAATAAAATTCTTCTTTTATTAAATAAAAAAAAAACCTTGGTAACTAAGTTGCTTAACCTCGAAGAGAGCTCCTATATCGTAGCTAATAATTAAACCAAATCCTACTAAACCTGGAGTTGTCTTTTTTATTTTCCATGACAGAGTTGGCCATCTGATGAACCTAAAATAATCTAAACCCATCATCACATCAGATTTTGACATATTGCTTAAAACACCATCAACATATTAAAGAGCTGCATCAGTCAAAACGAAAAAGGGTACAGTGCTTGGTGCACTAGCAAAAGTGTTAAGGGTAAGGATTTGCATCATAGGGCAGTCGCTGTGTGCAAATAATGTTTAAGGTTAGGTCGGTAACAAGTCCATCCGTATTAGAACCCTCGATTTATGGAGTACAATCTTGGTAATGGTCCTACAATGACCCTATTTTTTTTTGGTCTTAACAATGACCTATTCAATTAAAAGAACAAAGAATGAAATGAAAATGAGATACCAGCACTGCAGATTGTATGAACTTAATGAAAAAAGGGTTTAATCTCAAAAGTTAAACACCAGATCTCAGGAAAACATATTTGTGAAATTCATCCAAGTCATACAACCTCTTTCTAGACTGGGACTATCTACCTTTGCATTTGAATCATGATGTTTTGGATTAGTGGACACTTGTGGTTCCAGCTACAGGAATGGTTCATCGGTGTGTATTAGTTCTCACTAACATACGTTCTGCTTTATTTAGTTATTAGTAAGCTGCCCCTAGATTCCATGAGGAAGATGGTGTCAGATGTCTTTTAGGTGTTTGTGTCTCAACCAACACGGTCTTGTTTGTGGCTGAATTCTCTAGTTGCCCTTGTTACCAAGTGAATAGGAACTGCTATATTTCCCCTCACTTTTAACTCTTTTGACAGATTACTTTATATGGTGTAACAGGTGGAAGATCTTTCTAGGGAACCACAAGTAGAACGTGAACTTCTGCTCATAAAGCTTAATGCAGATCCAACCACACGAGCCGAGGTATTGCATTGTTCGTACTAAGGTGTTCTTTTTTTGTTTTTTGGAAAATAATATAGGTTATCCAATTGATGGCCCATAAAGCATATATTGGCGATTTTTTTGATGCGGAAACCAGTTTTTTATTGATAGAAAAGGAAGAGATTTAATTAGCAAGAAGAGGGAAGTGTACAGAAGAGGATAAAAAAAGTATAAACAGGAAAAAGTGTAATGAAGAAACCTTTAATAATTCACGCCACTCCCACCAGTGCCCAATTATTCTACATAAAAAATAAAGGAATCCTTCAAAAACTTTAGATGTTGAAGCCGATAAAGATGCCAAAAATGAGATTTTACACAGCACCCAATGAAAGTGCTCTATAATCTAAACAACTGAACCGTAAAGAACAATTGATCCATATTCTCCTCACCACTTTTGCAACGAATACACCAGTAGGGATTGAGAGTGAAAAGGGCCTCCTTTTTTGGGTCATATTGTTACTGGTATTTTTTTTGTGCAATGAGCCAATCAAATACTGGAACTGTTAATCACACCCTTGACTTCCAAATCATCTTATATAATTCAAAAATTGGAATGAAAGTATTATCAATTGAAGAATCAAAGAACAATTTATAAGTAAATTCCCTGAAGAAGAAATGATCCATCTTCTGTTATCACTAGAAGACTAACTTGAAACGATATTAACAAGAACCAATAGAAGAGAAGATAATTCAGCCAATTTTCTACTTTTTAAAAAGTAGAATTCCAATAAGCTCGGAAGGAAAAGATGATATCATACTAGCAACACATGAGCTATGAGACTGCGACAAATGATACAACCAAAGAAACACATACAATAGATGACTCACTTCTCCACACATCCTTTGATTCACACAATCTGACACCTAGCAATATCGTATCCATCCAGACCCAGTTTAACGAGGAGATGAGGTCTATGGCATTGGTGTCCACCCTTACTTTCAACCTGGTCCTAACAGCTGCACACAGACCCCTATAAAAAGTGTACTCTTGGAGTAGAAATTTCTTTGCATGTTGACCTCTTGGAACAACAAAAAGCTCCCTGGTATTATTTTGTGAAATAGACAATTGACTTTGTCTTGGATCGATGCTTGTCTAGAAAGCAGACCCACGAAGTGCTTAAAGCTCGTAATGGTGATGCAGTCCATAAGATGCTCATGGAGAAAGAAATCAAAAGTTATGACACACTATGGAATTTGGATTGCTGTCAAGACTGAGCCCCACTAGGGAATTTGCATAATGTAGTATATTTGAGACTTGTTTTCTTTTGGTTAAGTTTGATATAGATTTATAATATATTTACAAGACGGGCATTTTTTGTAAATTCTAACATATCTTGGAAACTCCAAATAAAATTACATCTTAGAACAAATCAAAACTACCTTCTCCACGTAGCTGTCCGGCTCGAGATAATGCTAACAAGGGGAATATTATCAAACTCTTTAGATATCGATGCCCACAAGGAAGCCAAAAAATAAAGCTGGTCCAGAGACCTTCAATTTCCTTGCATTTTTCAAAAAAAAAATCCTCTAATTTCTTTCCAACCATATAACCCAAATAGTAGCAAAACAAGCATAATGTCAAATAGTCTTTCCACCATCTGTTTTCCCTACCACCCGTACCATCCAAGCATATCATGAAATACGTAGTTCACGGTGCCACCCAACAAATACCCACTTAGCTAAACAACTTGTTCCATAGTGAGTGCGCTATAGAGCAATGTAAGAATAAATGATCCATGCTTTCACTCTTACCTTTACACATAACACATCATTGCCGTGAAGACAACTCATGGGTCTCCTTTGAAGCACATCAAATGTGTTAATCTTTTCATGAACAATTATCCATACACAAATTTGCACCTTCAAAGTCACTCTAGCTTGCCAAATTATCCTCAATGGAGGAAACAAAGGAAGAGAGGGATCATCGATTAAAGACACAAAAGAAAGATTTACATGAGAATACACCGGTATATTCAAATAGTCTAACATCTTTTGTCTAAACATCCGTGAGTCAAAGAAATACTATTAAGTACAAAGAGACTCCACCAACTCAAACATTCCCTATCATTTAGACCTCTAAAGAAATCAAAATCCCATAATATAGGATAAGAATAGAACCAAATAAGAGAGTCAACATCATGACCATGAAACCTGGAAGAGGAAGACTCACCAAGCCATGTATCCTCCCAAAAACAAACCCTAGTTCCATCGCCCACCGTGAACTTAATCCTATAAGAAAGGATAGGTTACCCCATCCCAAAAGCTTGTTACCCATATTTCCTCTTATTAACAGAACACCACAGTGAACCTCGTTCCAAAGGAAACCTCCAAAGTCATTTCCCAACCAAAGCTTGCTTGACTTATATCAATTAAACCCTTAATTAACCCTTGGTCATTCTTGAGTAAACCTAATGAGAATAGCTAATATTTTATAACTGATCTGTTGCATCACCTGGGGCTGCAAGTTCCTAGAGTTTTTGAAATATGAAGTTGCAGTATGTGTTGTAAGTACAGTATATAAAATCAGTTTTATGAGATTTGGGTGTCATCTCCATTTAAGTGGTTTTGATTATTTTCGTTTCTGGTTGATATTTTTTAATATCCTATTTCAAGGGATTTTTGTCTTTCTGGTTGATATTTTGTTTCTCTTTTCTTAATTCCATTACTGATATTGATTTTTTTGTAATATGCAGATCATGTTATTAGTAGATATCTTCAGAGCAAAAATCGTGGATATTTCAGAACACTCGTTGACTATTGAGGTGATAATTTTCATATAATTTCCCCTGCTTAATATTTAGTTTCATAAATTTGTGAGCTGTTTTTTGACTTGGGGTCTAGTGTGTGGCTGATGTTTGATGCATACATACATTCTTTGCCATATAACATCTCTAGTTGGGCTGAAATGCATGCATGTCTGTTATCAATGCTAGTGTGTAAAAGTTTGTTGATTTGTGAAGACTTCAACAGGACTGAAAATTTTGTCCGGAAGTCATGGACTGTAAACAGACGATTTTACCAAATCTAAGATACCACTGCATTTTTGGATTAAGTTTTCACGTTATGGGGATTGATAGTACCAAGCTCTTGTATATGTTGTTATCTTTTTCCTTTTTTTAATATCCACTTCTAGACAGTCACAATGTTGCCAAGAAACTTGGAAATATTGAAAACCATGTACTTTTTTGGATAGTTTTCTTACCAAGGCTTACAACCTACATTGTATTTTTGCGGAGTCTCTGAGTATATTTGAAGGTGGAAGCCACTTGCATAACTTCCAAAATTATTGCTTTCAAGGATGTTGAGTTGAAACCAACTCTCAAATCATTGTTTATTTGATCAAAGCCCATCTCAGTTTTTACTTACAAATATACAGTTTGTATTTCACAATAAGGTTCATTTAAAAAAAAAGATGAAAAATGCCTATAGTTTATTAGCCAAGGAAACAAAAATCAAATTTATCATATATGAGGGAAAATCATGTTTTATCAAACATGTGTTTCAAATGATATAGGCTTAGATTGTTCATCCATTGCCCCATTGCTAGTTTCTTATGGCATAATCTTTTGGGGAAGTGATTTGGTTTGGGTTAAACCTTGCAAATGTGCTTCACTTTCGTGATGGTGTTTGACGCTTTTGGATGTGGTAAAAAAAACCTTGCATTTTATGGAGATGCACTTGGCTATGTTTTGGGTGGTGTGGTTGGAGAGGAATAAAAAAATCTTCGATGGAGAAGAGGAAATAAAATTGTTTTGGGAAAGAGTGAAGTTCTTGGCATCTTTTGTTGGCCATGGTTACCGAGGAATTTAGTGACACTCTTTTATTGGTTTTGCAACTAAATTGGAAGCATGGTTGTCAAAATCCCAATTCAGATCCTAGGATCTTACGTTTGTAGCAGAAAAATCAATTTGAGTCTGTTGTAAAATTCCTAATTCGTAGAATCTTAATAGATCGTGATCCAGATCTTAGAGGACTGTAGGATCTCAATCTCAATTACGATTTTACTGATTCAAGTTGTTGGGCTTGTTTGTTAGGTACATCTAATTTTTGAGTAGACCATATTTATTGTTTTATACTCAAAGACTTGATCCAAATGTGATTTTTTTCGCATAATTGTCAGTCTATTGAGAAATTTTAGCAGATGATAAAAGATACAAAAAAGTCGCATAATTGTCGGTCTATTGAGGAATTTCAACAGATGATAAAAGATATAAAAAGTTCGCTTCATTGCAGAAAACTCCCTTCATTCGTTTGTCTCTTTTGTTGAAAAGTTAAAAACAATAATTATGCTTGATCACCTTCATTGGCGGACAATTATAGCCGAATAGTATTCCATTTCCAGTCTCTTCTGTATTTTTTGTTTGGATGTTACACAGTCAAAAGTCTCTCCGAAAGTTATGATCAAATACTTCAATTCCTATATCTCTTCCCCAACAACTTGCCTTTGATTTTCAATCTTTTTCAATGCTCATATTGTAATTTCTCAAAATTTAATCATATCTCTAAGTTTTATATTTGAGATCACATTTTTATTTTCATATTTGCTAGGATTGTTTAATTCTTGTTTTTAAGAATTTTGTATTGTCACAAATACTTTTTGTCACATTTTCTACGTTCGTAAGATCTTGCAATTCTAAATTTGATCCTCCTATCTCGATCGTTTAGCCTCCCCCATCAATTCAAGGTAGGATCTCAATTTTAAAAATCTTGATTTCAAGGCCGTTTGTAGTCATTAGTTTCCTTTTATATTTCAATTTTTGTTTTTTGTTTTTTGGGTAGATTTCTTCTCAACCATTTAATGTATGTTTGAAATATGTATCTTTCATCTTATGAAATGAAATTGTAGTTTCCTATCACAAAAAGATTGTAGCGTATTTACTAAAAAAAGAATCACATTGAAAACTTACCTTCTAAAAGGGAAGTGTTTTGGGATGACATCGAATTCACGAATATGGTTTTTATGTTACAAAGCTAATTAGAAGCAATACTTTTATAAGATGAAGAGTAAACTACGCATATGACTAGAACAACGACTCTTGTGTCAATTAAGCCGCTGAATTTTTTTTTATTGTGTCGATTGAGCCCCCGAACTCTCTAATTATGTCAATTGAGTCTTTCTTTCCTTCGTTAGATTTTCTAACGGAAAGTGGCAGAGTGTGCCACTCACGTGACCAACCTGCAACTCATTTGTGTCACGTGAATAGCACACTTCACCACTTTTCGTTAGAAAATATCAAGAATGTAGAAAAAAGGGTTTAATTGACACAATTAGAGAGTTCTGGGGCACAATTGATGCAAATAAAGTCCAGGGACTTAATTGACACAAGGGTATAGTTTGAGGGCCACATATGTAGTTTACTCTAAGATGAAATAAGTAAATTTGACATAATAATGCAATCATGTGATACTTGACTTATAATTTATTATTTTATCAGTAAATTTGTTTTGCATCGACCAAAAGCAAGTCACATATTGATGTAGGACTAGAGAAAGAATTAGAGGAAGGAATCGAGAAAGAAACAAAGAAGTAGAGAGATAGAGAAATAAGAACAAGAAAGAAGGCGGACAAATAGAGAGAAAGAGGAGAATGTAAGGGAGAGAGAATTCCCTATTCCAAACAATTCAACAAACGCCAAAAACTGAATCATACTGATCCTTCCACCACTTTGCATCACATACTTACTTATGGCCTACATTTATAGGCAAGCTCCAAAATTTACCTAATCTAAAGGATAATGATATTTAAATTTCTAACTTAGGATTAAAGCCAATAATTGTGTATCAAAAGGAAATAATGAATTAATCCTAGTTTCTAATCTTCCACCCAAACTTCATCGAATTACGTTTCATTCCCCATCATACACAAAGGGAGAGAAGGTTGGACCACCGTCTAATTATTGGACCAACATCTAATTAATAAGTTTTCATGACTAGTGTATAAAATCAAGGTGATATGGTTACCCCAACACTAAGTTCAGTTGATGTTTATCATGTGATGACAATTAGAGCCAATAAAAAAATTTATAGGAAGAATGGTCAGTAGAGTTGAATGATAGTACATATGATATGTCAAAACTGAAGGTCAATAGTTGTAGAACTTCAAAATAAGGTAAATTTAAGGATGAGAAAGGTAGGGCGTAGATTAGGTTATGACCAGGGATATACTTTTAGATATACCCAAGAGTCAATACAAAGCTATTAGGTGTTTATTTAAATTTATGTTTGAGAATTTATATTTAATTCAAAGAGAGATTTTCCTTTATAAATGATCTGTGCAAGACACCGCCCCTTGATTTTCAGCATCGATGTGAAATTCTAAACTCTGGCTAGTGTCTGGGTTCCAAGTAAAATGAAGTTTAGAGGATAAGTGGGACTTCAAATAGAATGGATGACTGTCAAGGGTTGTACTTATTCATTTCCATAGGCCTAACTCATAGTATTCCATATGCGAGTGTGGTAGATTTTTTTTAATATAAAAACGTCGTGACCTGATTAAGAATAGCACCTCAGAACATCAACTTAGCATAAGCAAATAACAAGTGTTTATGGCTAGGAAGTATGGATATAGAGACAAGTGTTGTATCTGATACGATAAAGGTCATAGAAATACAACAAAGTTAAAAAATATAGGACACGGGTATGGTAAAGACACAAATATTAAAATAATATAATATATTTTTTAAATAACAATATAATTTTATTCTATTAAAAATAAAGCATATATTATAAAAATTTTAATGATAAGGCCAAGTAAATATTAATTTTTTGATTAAAATTCAAATAGATCAAAACAAATATTCATCATTTTCATCAAACATCATTACATTAATTCAAGGATCAAAATATCGTTTCGGTCACCTAGAAAACGGAAACGTTTCGATCCGTTTCGGAAACATAATGAAAAAAATAAATATAAGAATTATTTTTATAAAATATTGATGAAAATATATCAAAATATCTTGAAATAAAATAATTATACAATTGCATTGAAATATTATAATACATTTAAAAACATTATGGAATACCTCGAATTATCAGAATTTCGATTCCATCACTGTTTCGTTTCGCTCTCCTTGGAACGGAAATGTTTCGGACATTTCGAAACGATATTTTGATCCTTGCATCCATTGACATTTATAGTATATAAGTTACATAACAAAAATTATATTAAAAAAATTAGAAATAATACTTATTTTAATAATCAACAGTTATTTTTTCTTAAAAGAAATTCCTCACCGTATCTTGGTTGTGTCTTGGACATGTCCAGACTGTGTGCTAGACGTATCCTAGCCGTGTTTTGACCGTATCTGACTAGGTTCGCTATTCAGGACATTTCTAGCCGTGTCGGATAGACCACTCAAGCTAGATCTTAGCGGTATAATAAATTCTTAAGAGGATTAATTCACTTCTTGTTGCCATATAAAATTTAGATTTTGTCAAAATTTAGGGTGATGTGCGTGGATGACTATATGCCAATAAAATCATGAATATGCTCCTTACTGACAAATGCTTCTTGTTTCATCAAAAGGACAATTTTTGACTTTTATTATAAATGTTACCTTTGTTAATTTTTGACTTCCCTTTCAGGGGCAAAATCATCTTTAATAATGGTTAGGGGTTTCACTTGATCCTAGCAAAATAATGTAGGAACAAGTACAAAACTAAAGAAAAGTGAAACCTACTGAAAGAAAAAGAAATTTTCCACCTGAAATTGGTTCAAGAATCAAAATTTCGTTTTGGTGCACAGTTTCGGTGAGCTTGAAAACGTAAAAGTTTCGGTAATGGTTCGAAAATGAGATAAAAACAAAGGAAAATTTAAAAATTTATTTTCAAAACATTGGTCGAAATACCTCAAAACTTACTGTAACACCTCGAAACATATTGAAACATATGAATTCTTATATTCAATCAATGATTTGTTTTGATTTCTATGGAAACGGAAACATTTTGCATGTTTCGAAATGAAATTTAGTTCCTTGCACTAAATTTAGTTTCGAAATGAAGTTTAGTTACACGAAACTCTCAGATTAGATAAAATATTTTGATAGAGGACAGAGTATATTATTTTGAAAATAATCTTGTTTTTTGAATATGTGCAATCTTATCTAAGTTGAATTGGTGGTCTCTGATCATTCTCACGATCATTAAAGGCAATTGTTGGCTTACTCATTTTCTTGTGGTTCACTCAGGTTACTGGAGACCCAGGGAAGATGGTTGCCGTGCTGAGAAATATGAGCAAGTTTGGGATAAAAGAACTTGCAAGAACTGGAAAGGTCAGATATACACCTTTTAAAATTCTTAATACATAGTTATACGTGTTGCATAGAGGTTCTTCCCAGTTGTTCCATTGACAACCTGTGTGTTGGGTGTTATTTTTAGTAGTGCTAAAGAAGTAATAGTGCTAAGAGATATCATTAGGGAGAGGCTGGAAGAGGTTATTGTAAAATTGTTTAGTCAACTAGGAACATATATCATGCTAAATCTATTCAAAATTGATGGCAATTTCATGCGATGATCTCTCTTACCATGGTAGCGTGAATATTATGTTCTATATTACACTAGTACAAATAATGACTCTTCCACTTGTGTGATACTAATTTTTTATTTAATACAACATGTAGATTGCTTTGAGACGGGAGAAGATGGGTGAGACAGCTCCTTTTTGGAGATTTTCTGCAGCTTCTTATCCAGATCTTGAGGGGACAAACCCAGTTGGTTCTCTTATGGCGAGTACTGCTCGACCTTCTAGTGGCAACCCCAGTACAACTGCAAGGGTATGTACTTCCATCAAGTAATCTTTCCAGATATCATTCTTTTCTTCACATATTGTAGTCAAGGATCAAAATTTTATTTCGGTATATTGTTTCGGTCACTTAAAAAATAGAAACGTTTCGAAAACATAATGAAAAATAATAAAAATTTAAGAATTATTTTTTCAAAGCATTAGTCGAAATATATTAAAAAATCTTGAAATACTTTGAAATATTCTTAAATAATTGTGCAAATACATTGAAATATTACAAAATATTTTGAAACATTATGGAACATCTCGAAGTATTAGAATTTTGATTCCATCACTGATTCGTTTTGATCTCCTTGAAAACGGAAATGTTTCGGATGTTTCGACCGTTTCGAAATGATATTTTGATCCTTGATTGTAGTGCATCATTTTCTCATGTATGCCAATTACTTATGGTAGCAGCATGATCTCTTGTTTAAACATTTCCAATTTCCGGGCATACTTATCAGTTCAATTACCACGAAGTGATATGACGGCCAAAAATCAGTGCAACTTTATCATACATTCTAACTGTGCTGTATATTAGGATTATTGTATACTGGTGTCAATTCAAAAAACAAATTCTTGGTAAATTATGATCACATCCCATATAAATCGCCAGAATTACAGAGACACCCGTTGTCGTTTATGAAATGGCACTGACTCGTGATTGGCTGTTACTGATAGGTTCAACAGTTGCTGATGTCATGATTCGTTTAAAATACTCAACTAGCCATCCTTATAAACTGTCCTCTCTTTCGTTCTTGTTGGTATTATCTCTCTCTGTTTCTGTCTCTCCACACACTTGCGAACACAATGATAAATGCACAAACAGTGATCCTCAGGTCTGCGGCTAACCGGAAACCAGTCTCTCTCACTTCACTGTTGTAAATGCTGTGCCACACCCACAGCCCATTACCTAGCCACTGACTACCACACTCTCAATTACTACATCCAAATCAAAATCGATTTTAATGTGATATTGAAATCATTTTGATTTTCTGTACTGTTCATGTGTGTTAATTTGCCCGCGATGAATTTAGTTAATATATAAACCTTGGTTGAATTTGTTTGGATTGGGATTGAAGTGCTGGTGCTGGTGTTCAATGGTGTAGTGGCTGTAAGGGCATTTCCAATGTTGACCCGAACTCAAACTCAAATTTGAGTAAAAAAATGAGTAAAAAATTTGATTTGGTATAAGACACTCCAATAGACAAACTCAAAATTTAAAGAAGGGCAAACTCAAATTTAAAATAGGACAAACTCAATGTTGTAGTAATTACATGCAACTTGAATCTCTCTTTGGTTCTCTTCTCTAACTACCTTCAATGCTTTTCCCTGTTTGATTTTTTTTTTTTTTGTTATCCAGTAAACTTGGAGTTTGTTATACCAGAAAATATTCCTTTTGAACTAAAGGATCTTTCCTGGCTCGTCTTCTTGTAAAAGCCTTTATTCTATAATGAACAATATTTTTTGATTAATGTGGATCCACTTGAATGGGGGAGAAAAGAAATTCTAATGAAAAGGGGGTAATTTATAGATTTCAGATCATTTTCTGCAGAATGCTGGTTGTGTCAGCTGGACAACCTTGCACAGATGTTATTATTGTTATATCTCTATCTCATTTTTGACACTAATCCTTATTTACTTTTTAGTAAATCTGCAAAGCTACTGTACAGTACTCCTTTTCTGCTTAATGGAATTTTTTTTCTTTTCATTCCTCATTCTTGTTACTTTTTTGGATTACATTTGTTTGTTGTTTGAATAAAAGCTGATGCTTATATTATGTCTTGCGTGGGGTGATTTTTGTCTTCAGATCATTTTACACATCATGCTAGTTGTATAAGCTTGTTGACCTCGAGCAGATGCCACTATACCTATTTCAATTGGGGACTGATCCTTTCTTAGTAGTTACAAAATCTGCAACATGATTCTAGACTATTCCTCTTTGGTTTCTGGATGATCTTTGTTCTCATTCTCAACATTTGTCTTTTGTTAGATTAAGCAATATTTGTTGTTTGAATGAAGGGTGATGTTTATCCTGTGGAGCCTGATGATGACTTCTCAATGAATCAAGTTCTCGATGCCCATTGGGGGGTTCTCTATGATGAAGATGTAAGAAATCAATTTGCCACACTCAATTTCTTCAGTTTTGCTTTTATCTTTTAACCTGTGATTTGGAACTGTAATACATTCTTAGCTAAAACTCTTTGTAAGCTGGGGAACACTGCCAAAACTATAAGAGAAACTTGTTTCAGTTCTACAACATCAAGGGAACGAAGAGTTCATGCTTTCAATTCCAGAATGCCTCTTTTTAATTGAGCTCTTTGTTGCTTGATTATCCTTGCAAGTTGACTTCTTTTTGTCTTAAGGTTTCTTAAACTTTCATCACTCTGATTTTCCTTAAAAACAAATTTGTAATCATCAGTCTAGATCTGCAGTTTAATTGTCCATTTATTGAATTTCTAGACCAGTAATTTAGTTTGAATGGTTCTACCATCCATTTGCACTACTTGTAATTGTTGAGGGTTGAGGGTGATTTATGGAGGTAATATCATGGTTCTTGCTATGATAACGGTTACTCTGAATTTTTGTGTTTTTTTGTAGTCAAGTGGGCTTCGGTCACACACTTTACAAATGCTTGTCAATGACTCCCCTGGAGTCCTCAATGTAGTCACCGGGGTTATATCTCGAAGGGGTTATAACATTCAGGTCAGTTTGGCTTTTTTTTTTTAATTTTTTTTTATAGTTTTGTGTCTATATTTTCTTTCTGATCTGCTTGACTTTCTGATTTGATGGCTTGTTTCCAATTCTTGGTCTTAGAGTCTAGCAGTGGGTCCTGCGGAAACAGAGGGGCTTTCTCGCATTACAACTGTGGTTCCTGGAACTGATGAATCTATTGGCAAGTTGGTTCAGCAATTTCAGAAATTGGTGGATCTTCATAAGGTGAGAAATACTCCATTTGTAGTGTTGAAGGAAGTGTCCTCGCAACTAACAGGGTAATTTGGAGTACTTGGGAGGGCTATCCAAGGAAACCTACTTATGCCTGGAAAACACTAGGTGAAGATATTGGCCATCTATATAATGATTACCTATATGAGCTCATGAATTATTTGCTGCTAATGTGTGGCTGTGTGCCCCTGTTTATGGGTTGGATGTTACTTAAAAGTTTGCAACCGGTTCATGTTTTATTAATGATATTCGGGATTATTTTGCAATTTTGTATTGCATGCTGTAAACTAAGGCAACACTTAATCATTGGAAAACTGAGTAAAATATGGGATTTTTTTCTCAATAATTCAAGAGTTTGGTGAATTTGACTTTTCTCAATGTTCTTATGACAATCTGATTGGTGCAATCCCCCACAATCCATCTTCAGAATTCCTCAATTGAAAAAATTTAGCCAAAAGGCTATTGAACATGCCATTACTGTAAATTGGTTTAGAGCTATATGAGAATGTGTAAGTTGTGACAGCAAACGTCTAACAAAAAATGCTGGTGCTTATTCAGGTTCAGGATATCACCCACTTGCCATTTGTGGAGCGGGAGCTGATGTTAATAAAGGTTGCTGTTAATGCTCCTGCTAGGAGGGATGTCCTTGATATTGCCAATATTTTTCGGGCCAAGCCTGTTGATGTGTCTGACCATACAATAACGTTAGAGGTGAGATTTTGTTTAGAGTTTGAGTTGCTATTCAGATAATATCATTGCTTTATTTTCCATTCCCTTTGTACCCAAAATTTTTGTAGAGATGCAATATATGTGTGCACTCCTTGTTTTATACCAAGAAATAAGTATAGTCCTGTGCAAATATATATCATATTGGTTTGTCTGTTGTGTATCTCAACTTGCTTATCAAAAAATTAATCGTATTACCCACATATAAGTACATATTTTTTAACCTTATCCACATTGGGGTTCGGCAAGGACTCTCTTTGTTTGTAAATGACAAATCAGTAACATTGAAACCTCTAATCCTAAGATCCTAGATTTTTTTATCTGAACCTGAAGGGTAATTGTTCAAAGTAAGAGTATTATGATGGTTGGCCACTAAAAAAAACTAGAAAAACTGCCTTTTGAGTTTCAGCTGATCAAACAGTTTTTGTTATTGGGAGGCCAATCTATTGTCTTAGATTAAGCCATCTTGTGGTGAAGTCCTTTCTGGTATAGTTATTAGTGTTGTATGATACGCGATACGTTTCGTACGATACGTCACGATACACTCAAAAAATGATACGTATCGTGTCTTTATATCGTTTTTGCACTTTATCGTACGATACACGATACGTGACGATACGTACGATATGTGACTATTCAAATTTTTTTTTTTTGATTTTTGATTTTTTGGGACTGAAATGACATTATTTTACCCTAAGATTTATTTTTAAATCACTAGCCAGTGAAACGTCGTTTCAGTAGTTGTGGTTTAAAAAAATAAAATAAAATATGTTGTTAATGTTATTCAATTGAGTTCAAAATTCCTGATTAATATCAAAATTGTTCAAGCAGTTAATGTTAGAAGTTAGAAATTTGAATTAGAGGTTTTTGCATTTTGATATTACTGAACTATATTGAGAACTTGAATAGTTGATGAAATATTAATGAAATGCTATATTATTATGAGTCTATGTTTTTTTCTACAAAAGTATATATATTATTAATAATTATTTCAAAATTAAAATTGCGCATATCTTATGATACACGATACGATACGATACACTATTTTCGAAAAATGATACACCTTCCGATACGCGATTTGACAACTATGTTTTCTGGATTAAAATATGAGTGCAGGATGTTTGGGGGCAGCTCAAACAAGTTTTTTTGGAGGAATCTTATACTCAAACTAATCAATTTGCTCTATTAGCAACTATTTTGTTATGTTATTTGTAGAATAAGGGTATTTTAGTCCTTTGCATCTATATATAAACAAGGTGTACTTGTGTAACCTAACATATTACCCTATTCTGACAATCTTATCTCTTTCTCCTATTTTTTTTTCTCTCACAAAACCCTAATGACTTCATAACTTAAGTTGGTATCATTGAAATGATTTGTGATCCGAATTAAACGTCCCAATGTGATTGGAATTTAATCCAGCATTAACAATGACCATTTATTTCATCTAATGTGCTGACATCAACAATCTGACAGCCTGACGTGAGTAACAATGATGTCAAATTTTTTTGAAAAATGGTGCATCTGATTCAACTTCATCCCACGAGAAGTATGATTGTTTTTCTGGAATTTTTTGAAGCGTTTGATTATTCTTTCAAATTTTTGAGTAGTTTTTTGTTTTTTACTCCTTGGATGTGTGATCTGCATTTTTTAAGCAATCCGGAGGTTGTTTTTGAGTTGATCTGACTCCTTGGGGTGCGACTGGGCGTGAACTACAATGCCCATTAGTTTTTGTAGCTGTTTGATAGGATTTGTGGGGTTTCTTGGCCTTTTTTGACCCTTGACAGTGAGTTTGTGAGCAAATCTGCGATCTGCTCCTCTTCTGAATGCTTCAAGGCGACCAGATTTGGTCTTTTTCTCTTCCAATTGGTGCACAAGAATTATTTGGCTGCTGTGTGGAAGATTTTTTTCTAGTTTTGTGGTGATTCTGTGGGATGTGATTTGTAATTTTTTTTTACTATGGTTGTGATTTTGTGGGATTCTATTGTGTGAACATGATGGAAGCTAGTGTGACCTCTACCAATACAGGAGGAAGTGGGCTGAGCCATTTAGGGGTGCTTGTTAATAATTCGTCTCTCGGAATTAGTCAATAGAAGCTAGATGGAAGCTATTATGTAGCATGGTTATAAGCTTGCTTGTTATGGTTCAAGCTACATCTTTGGATGGATATTTGAGTGGAAAGGTTAAGAAGCCTAGTGAATGTGGTTCTCCTTTGAACCAGTGGACATCAGACAAGGCCTTAATTATGTCTTGGTTGCTTAATTCAACGTAATCCTCTATCAGTCATGGTTTTCTGGTGCTTGATATAACCCATAAAATTTGGACTACTATGGCTTACATTTGTTTCCAAACGGGCAATGATACTATGGCGTATAACCTTCGAAAGAAAGTTTGGGAGACCAACCGAAAGGATAGAGACACTTGCAATGTACTATGCAAAGTTGATTACGTTATGACAGTAGCTTGATTACTATCAGAATTTCTAGGCAGAGTTTACTAATGATGCCATAAAATATTAGCAGACGGGTGTATGACTTTCTTGCTGGTCTTGACATGGAGTACGATTAGGTTCGGGTTTAGATTTTGGGTCGTAGTTTATTTCCTAATTTACAAGAGGCCTATGCCCATGGTCAACAGGAGGAGAGCCAGAGGATTGCCATGGTTTATGCTCCTATTCAGGATCAGTTTGTGTTGGTTGTTATCCCTCAGCGTGACTTGAGCTTAGCTTTACCCAAAGTCCACAAAGGAAAGTAGCACTGTTGTTAAGAATATCTTAAAGTGTGACTATTGTAAGAAGACTAGGTATACTAGGAAGTTCTATTTGAAATTGACTAGATACCCCTCTTGTTGCTGAGGTGGTGGATAGGAGGTAAAGTGCGATCCAATGCACATATAACTGGTTCTTCAGAGATTCCATCTTAGTCTGCTCACTTCAATTTCTCTTATGACAAGATGCAAACTCGTAGATGTTTGATGACTCGACTTGATGTTTCCTCTACCACAGCTCGTAATTATACCTCTTCTTTAAACTTTGCTTATACAGGTATATCTGCTCGTATGTTTATTGCGTTGTTCTCATACACTCCTTGAATAATAGATTTTGGAGCCACTGATCATAATACTGGTTCTTCTAATTTTTTTTTCATATTCTACAAGTTCAGGTAGGGATAAAGTCAAAGTGACAAATGGATCTTTATCCTCTATTTCTGGGAAATGTTCAATTGATTGCACGTCTACCTTAACCCTCTCATCTGTTCTCCATGTTTCAAATTTCTCTACTAATTTATTGTTTATTTGTAGTATTACAAAATCTTTGAATTGTTCAGTAATATTTTTTCCTACTCATTATATCTTTCAAGAACTGGAATTGAGAAAAACGATTAGTAATGGTAAAGTAAATGGTGGTTTGTATCTTTTGGATGCTGAAGCTTCTCCTCAGTTTACCAGTCAAGATCTCCAGGCAGATGGTGTATCATCTCTTTAGTTCTTACATCAATGACATAAGCATTTGGGGCATCCCTCATTTGGTGTCTTAGAGTATCTTTTTCCTAGTTTAGTGAAATAGTGTAGTAGACAATTTTTTGTTTGTGATGCTTGTGAATTTGCCAAGTATAAACGTTCATCTTATCCAAGTACTAATAATAAAAGTAGTGCTTCTTTTGCCATTATTCATTCTGATGTGTTATGTGTGGGGCCTTCTCGTGTTGTGTCTATCTCGGACTTGTCACTTTTATTGATTATTATTCTCGTCTCACTTAGGTTTACCTACTACGTATTAAAAGTGAAGTTTTCTCATACTTTAGATTTTTTCACAAAATGGTGAGTGCCCAGTTTGATGCTAAAATAAAAATTCTTCAAAGTGACAATAAAATTGAATGTATAGATGGAAAATTTTGAAATGAGAATGGTATTTTGTATTAAACCATTTGTGTTAGTACCCTTGAACAGAATGGTGTTGCACAACGGAAAAGCCGCCATCTTCTTTGAGGTTGCATGTTCATTATTGTTTACTATGAATGCTCCTCAATCTTTTGGGGGGAAGGCAGTGGTTGCTGCAGTTTATCTTGTTAATCATCTACCCTCAATTATCCTTCAATTTCAATCACTCATTTAGTGTATGTCTGAGTCTTCGTCTATTTTTTCCCTCCACCTAAAATTTTTGGGTGTTTGTTTTATCCATGATTATACCTTTCGTGTGAAAATTTGATCCAAGGCTTTACGATGTATCTTTGTTGGTTATTCTGTCACACATATATAAATTCTATCATCCAAAGTATCAAAAATGTATGTCAGCATGGATGTTACCTTTCGTGAATTTGATTCCTTATTCTTTGTTTTTCAACCATCTCTTTTGGAGAGAGAGAGAGAGAGAGAGGAAGGAGAGAATACCACTATACAGTAAGAGATGTTTTGTTAGAAGTCCCTTCTTCAACTATATGTTCAATGGAATGCCAGTGAGGGGGTGGAGGAAAAATGGGGTAAGAGTGGTTCACATGTTAATCTTGACAACGATAATCTAAAGACTTATTCTCAGCATCAAAAGATACAGGTTAGTCATGCACCATTACTTTAGTTGAATTCCTCTATTCTACTTTCATCCTCCACTGATTCATTGGGTAATGAATCTCCACATGTTACTCCCATTGTGAATAGTCTAGTTGCTGAGCTTCTTATTGCAGTTAGAAAGGGTGTCCGAACTCATATTAAACATCCTATCTCCAATTTTATCTCTTATGATTCTTTGTCCTATCCTATCATACATTTGTTTCCTACTTGTCATTTGTATCTATTCCTCTGGGTTGGGAAGAGGCTCTCACTGATCCTAATTAGAGAGAAGTTATGGTAGAGGAAACGAAAGTCTTGAAAAAAAATGACTCATGGAAGTTGGTTCTTACTATCAAACGACAAGCTATGGAACGTGCGAGAGGTACAAAGCCAAGCTAGTTGCTAAGGATTTATTCAGACATATGGTATTGATTACCAAGAGATTTTTGCTCCCCGTGGCAAAGATGAACTCCATACGTACTCTTATCTCATGTGTAGCAAGTTTGGGGTTGAGTTTATAGCAGTTGGATGTGAATAATGTCTTTCTTCACAGAGATTTAGAGGAAGAGGTATACATGGAGATTCCTCCAGGGTTTTCATCTCAAATATCTGAAGGCAAGATGCGTAAGCTGAAGATATCTTTTTATGGATTGAAGCAATCTCCCCGAGCTTGTTTGATAGCTATATTGAAATGTGGATATAAACAAAGTCATACCGATTATACTTTGTTCATCAGATATGTGATGGCAAGATTGCAGTTTTTATTGTATATGTGGATGACATAGCGATAACTGGAAATGATGGTCACGAAATCATCAAATTGAAAGCTCAGTTGACTAAGGAGTTTGAAATCAAAAACTTGGGTCCACTGAGATATTTTCTTGGGATTGAGGTTTCTAGATCAGACAAAGACATCTTTTATCTCTAAGAGAAAGTATGTTTTTGACATTCTTGAAGAGATAGTGATGTTGGGATGCGGACGTACAGATACTCCTATTGAAGTCAATCATCAACTGAGTGGTCGTGTTACTGAGGTAGTAGAAAAAGAGAGATACCTGGTGGGGACATTAATTTATCTTTCAAATACTCAGCTAGATATTCTTTATGCAGTGGGTGTTGTTAGTCAATTCATGTACGATCCTCAAACCCCTCGTCTTGAAGTCATGTATTGCATATTGAGGTATCTCAAATCAACTATAGGAAAAGGGATCCTATTCTCTAATTATGACTTGGAAGCATTTAGTGATGCAAACTGGACAGGTTTAGGGGATGATAGACGATCTATTTCAGGTTATTGCACCTTGACCGTAGGATATCTTGTCACACAATGAACCAAGAAGTAGGCAGTAGTGGCTAGATCTAATGCATAAGCTGAATATAGATCCATGTGCCATAGAGTCTGTGAGCTTATGTGGTTCCAAACATAGTGGGAGAGTTGAGAATTTATGATGATTGGCCTATGAGACTATATTGTGACGAGAAGACTTTTATCAACGTTACTCATAATCCGATTCAACATGACAAGACTAAACATGTTGAAATTGATCAGCACTTCATTAAAGTAAAGTTAAACAAGGGTTTGATTTGCATGCCTTTAGTAAAATCAGAAAATTAGTTACTTGATGTTTTCTCAAAGGGACTTTAGTAATAAGGTTTTTCACCCCATTGTTTGCAAATTGGGCATGAGGAATATCTATGCACCAACTTGAGGGGGAGTGTTACGTTATGTGTTATTTCTAGAATAAGGGTAATTTAGTCATCTGCGTCTTTATATATATAAACAAGATGTAGTTGTGTAACCTAACACACTACCCTATTTTGACAATCTTCTCTCTTTTTCCTATTATTTTTTCTCGCTCTCTCAAAACCCTAACGACTATATAACTTAACTGTGGCCGACTCAACTTTGTTCAAACTTACATTGGCTAGCTCATTGCCTATTTCTAAAGGTGTAATGAGTTCAGCCAAGCCAAGCAGAAGGTTGTTCAAGCTTGGCTTGATATTTTGCCAAGCTGTAAAATGAAGCTTTGAGCTATTGTTGTTTGGCTCACGAGCTGATCTTGATCTAGGCCTAGGGGCCAATAATGTGCCAAGCTTGAGTAATTTGGTTTTTTATATAGTTTTCACAAAGTAGTTAGCTTATCAAACTGAACTCAAGTTGATCTCAATAAATTTGACAGGCTTAAAAAAATATCTTAAGATATAGCTTGTTTGTCTCACAAAGCGATCTCAAGCGAACCTCAAAGGAGTTGCTTTCTAATTGAGCTCGATTAACTTGGTTTTGTTTTGGTGCCCCTTACCCTTGCTTTGAATTTTAGTTTCAACTGGTTTGTGGATTTTGTCATTAGTATTTTTATTTTTGTCTGTATAGAGAAGATTGGTCTGCATTGTTATTAGTTCAGCAACAAGAAGTTTCTGGGTGAACAGTAGTAAAATTGTAATAAATTTAAAAGGGTACTAATATTTCTACATGCTGTACGAACAGAAATAAAGCTAGTTCTAAGTTTAGCTTGTGCTGTTATGCTAGCGGTAGCCTTTATCATTGCACAAGAAATAAAAAAATAGTCTGCCTCATCTACCAGATCTTTTAACTTCCTCAGCATTTTTTATTTTTTTTATCTTTACTAAGTGTTTCTAATATTTTTTGATATTCACATTATTCCAGCTCACAGGACACATTAATAAGATGGTTGCATTGCAGAACTTACTGGAGCCTTATGGCATTTGTGAGGTTTGTTGCCCTGATTTCTGTTCCTGCCATCATTCGTCCCAATCTTATTAACTGGCAAATGAACTCCAGAAATTCTCATGTATCCGAAATTGATTTGCAGAAATTGATGTTGAATTTACAATTAAAAAAAAAAGGAAAAAAATTAGTTGGATTGACTTGATTTGTTTTATGTTTTCGCGTTAGATGGCTTATTCGAATGAAGTGTTAAACCTTGGTTCAAGCTGTTCAGTTCTTTTGTTGTCGTGCGTATTTGAATGTAAGGGCCTAGACAACTTATACACACTGTTAGTTGGTTCTGGTGGTCCTTGAGCATACAAGGAACCAAAATTTGATGGAGGGTCTTTAGATATCTCTGTTCCAACTCCTTGAGGTCTGCTACATAGATCCTTAATTTCCAGCCTCCTGTCATGTCCTTGCTCATAGCCTCAACTCATCTGATTTTGGCCTTCACATGCCACTGTTAAACTCCTAAAACATGCATTTTTCTAATATCAGTTCTTTGCTACTATGGTCACTAATCTATGTTGAGATCCCTGCGGTCTGGATATCTACAGATTAAAGTTAATAACAGTGGTTGGGTTAGAATTAGGCTGCGTAAGATTGAAGGTTACACAGGCAAAAAGCTTGTAGTTAATACGAAGGATAAATTTTTTTCCCAGAGGCAATTTATTTATCATGTTCTACCCATGGCCTCTCCTCTGCCCCACCATCCCAAGGATAAAAAAGAATGAGAAAAGGGAAGATATAGTATTTGAGCTTAACCTGAGCCTTGCTTCATTATTAGTATGGACCCTGGTCTATGTTATTCAATTGAACTGCATGCAGGGTAATGATCCATACCTTCCATGAATATGTGGCCTTGGGTGGTGGCACACATTTATGGCAGCCCTAGCATATTATAGTAAGGAAACACAGGGTATGTCTTGGAATTGGATGGCATAAGTACCTTTCAGCCATAATGGTTTTTAGCACCCATTCTCTTTACTGTATTTTGTGTTCTGTTTGGTATGACCGATATAGCTCCATATGTCTAGCAACTATTGTTTTTTCCTTTGTATGTGGGTAGGTAGGGTTTTCTTTAGCTGGGTTTTGTTTTGTTTTTTTTGGGGGGGAGGGGGGATCTGCAATTTTCTAACTATGCTGATTCTAATTTCTATTGAAGGTGGCAAGGACCGGACGGGTGGCATTGGTGCGGGAGTTGGGTGTGGATTCTACATACCTCAGAGGGTTCCCTCTTCCTTTATAGATAGTATTGCCTAAGAATGTTGTACGGATATGTTATCTCTTTTAGTTATTTTCATGTTCTTTCTCAATATTGTAAAAGGAAAATTAGTGATGTAGGATTATTCTACCTTAGTATTCGTCATTTGGTGGCCGGAAAGTGGGCGTAAATCTGCCCGCCCTTCAAGTAATAGTTGAGTGCCCGCTTGATGAAACCCGGGAACCTTTTCATCATAATGTTATGTCTTAGTTTATGGACACCCTATTACCTGTTTTTAACTTGGGATATTTTATTACTTCAACTTTTTCATGGATCTGACAATTTCTAGACAATAAAACTTGATGAGCATAACCATCAAAACTGATGAAGCTGCGATCTTGGCAGCAAATAATGCGTAACCATCAAAACTGAATAATGCATTGTGATCATTGAATTGATAATTAATTTTTTCTAATGTTGGAATTCATTGTTTATTAAATTGTCACAATGCATTAAATTCTTAAGTTAGTTCTTCAAATTCATTGTTTATGCACGTAGATCATTTTGATTTTATACTTTTAGTTTTATTTTTTTGATTGCATAAACATCATTCAGGTCAAAGAAATAATGAGAGTAAGTGTGAGAAAAATTTTATTTTTTGAATTTTGATCGGCATAGTTACGTATGAGGAAGAAGAAATAGTGACTTAGAAAAGTAAATTATGCCCCGATACAATTTTAATTCAAAATGTGGATACAATTTTCTTTAGAATTAATATATGAATATAACGTTTTAAGGCATTATCTTCTCAAGAAACTACACCTCTAAAAATGTAGAACATTTCACTTGAAATTAATATATGAGAAGAATTTTAGGTGTAATATCATGATAATAATGGAAATATCTATATAATAAAATATAATATAATTTAAAATTTAAATGATAAATAAAATAATTTTTGTTTTTCACGGTTGAGATTGTTTTAAAATTTTATTTTAAAGTTAATCTAACGATAAATATTGACACCTCAAATTTAATAAAAAAAAAATAAGTTCGTAAGGGTGTGTTTGAGATAATTTTTGAAAGTGTTTCTAAAATTTATAATTTTTCATAAATATTTAAAAAAAAAATAGCATTTGAAATCGCCTTACCACCACCACTACCACCACCCCCACCCCAACATCCCCATTACTATCACCACTATCACCACCACTGCCATCCCACCACCACCACCACCGCCGTTGCCATAATCTTTGTTATAACAACTACCACCACTATCGTCGTCGCCACCCCCACCTCTCAGCCACCACCCACCCCCACCACCATCACCATCACCATCACCATCACCTCATCTTCCACAACAAACACCACCATTGGCCTACCACTACTGCCACCACCACTGCAATCACTCTATCACCACCACCCCCACCATCATCCACCCCCCATCACCATTATTATCACCACCACCGTTGCCGTTACCCTATCACCGTCGCCACTGTCCCACCACTATCCCTTACCACCATCATCCTCACTGCCCCACCACCACCACCACCACCACCACCACCTTCATCACCACCATTATTGTCATCCACCGCCGATTATTATCACCATCGTCCAGTGGCACCACTCATCACTATTGTCATCTTATTTTTATATTTATTATCACTACTACATCATCCAACTATCACCATCTCCCACTGTCAGCACCCACCAACACTATTGTTATCCACCATCAATCCTACCACCACCACCCCTACTACCCCACCACCATCATCGTTGCCTTTCACGATTGCCACCATTAGTATAGTTGTCACCCACCTCAATCATCAACGTCTCCCACCACCACTACCATCGCTCTTCCCCACTACAATCAGTGCTTAAATTCCTTTCTTTTTACTCAATCTTTGTGATTTGATTTTGGATATGACTACAAATTTGTTTATTATTAATTATTTTTTTTTATTACTTCGTGTTTTCAAGCATGAAAAATAACTAGTTTATATAATAAAGTAGCTTATAATTCAAAATTTTAAAAATAAACAAAATGACTTTTGCTTTTCGCATTTCAGATCGCTTTAAATTTTATTTTAAAGTTAATCTAACGGCTAATATTAACACTCTAAATTTAATAGAAAAAATAGGTCCCTAGGGGTGTGTTTGGAGTGACTTTTTAAAATTACTTTTAGAAATTATTTTTCATAAGTATTTAAAAAAAAATAGTATTTGAAACTGCTCCACTACTACCTCTACCACAACCACCGTCGCCACCACTGCCACCGTCGTCACTGCCACCACCACCACCATCACCGCCACCCCCACCACCATTATTGCTGCCGCTGCTATCACCACCACCACCATCATCGCCACCACTACCGCGGCCACCATGGTCATTACCACCCACCACAACCATCACCGTCTCCTATCACCACCATTGTCGCCCATCACTTTTCGCCCCTATTACAATCAATGATTAAATTCATTTCTCTTTCATTTATGTTTGTGATTTGATTTTTAATGTAAATATAAATATGTTTATTTTTTATTATTTTTTATTATTTTGTGCTTTCAGGCATAAACAATAACTAGTTTATATAATAAAATATAATATAATTTAAATCTTAAAAGATAAATAAAATGACTTTTGCTATTCGTGGTTGAGATTACTTTAAATTTTATTTTAAAACTAATCTAACGACTAATATTAACAATCTAAATTTAGTATGAAAAATATGCCCCTAAGAATGTGTTTGGATTGACTTTTTAAAAAGAATTTCTAGAACTTATAACTATTTATGAATACTTTAAAAAAAAATAGTATTTAGAACCGCTCTACTACTACCTTTAACACCACCACCCCACCACTATCACTATCGCCACCCTAACATACCCATTACCCCACAACCACTACCATCACTGTCGGCGCTACCACCACCATCACCATTTCTATTGCCTCATCACTACCACCACCACCTCACCATCATCACTACCACTACCACCACTATCACACATTACCATCATCACCACCATTGTCTCACCTTACCACCACTACTACTTCCCCACCATCACCCTTACCACCCTCACCATCCCACCACCACCCCTATAACCATCACAACTACCACCACCATCGCCAACCCACTCCCCAACCCCACCCTCACTGCCCCACCGCCACCATTACCACCCACCATCGATTGTTATTATCGTCGTTTATGGCCACCACCCACCACCATTTTTATCTTATTCTTATATTTATTATTATTACCACAATTATCCTACTACCACCGTTGCCCACCGTCAGCATCCACCACCACCCATTGCCACCAGCCACTGTCACCCACCACTACCTATCATTGCCCACCACTGCAGTCACCCACTATCACCTACCCCCACTAACCGTCGTCATTCGCCACTACAAAACACATTGTCACCTAGAAGCACCCATCGTTGTCCACCACCACCATCATCGCTGCCCACCGCCACCATCATCGTCCCACCACCACCACCACCATTGTTGCCATCCATGGCTGCTACTTCCATCATCGTCACTCAAAATCCACCATCACCATTGCCACCCACGGCTACTACCATCACCACAGTCATCGCCTTACCCACCACAACCATCACCACTGTCGTCCACCACTACTACCACCGCTCACCTTTACTACAATCGGTGTTTAGATTTATTTATCTCTCCTTTATTTTTTGTAATTTGACTTTGGGTGTAAATATAAATATGTTTACCATTTTTTTTATTATTCTATATCTTCGGACACTAGGAATAACTAGTATATATATATATATATTAAAACAATCATGAAAACTTATAGATATGTAAAAAATGCAAGGATGAAAATAGGTTATAGGTTATGTTGGCCAGTAATTATAAAAATTTGGTCGAACCAAATTGATAAATACAAAAAAAAAAAATTGTAGAAAGGAAATAAATAACTTATATTGATAAGCAAATTAATGCAATAATGAAACATTTAAATGATTGTTCATCTACTAATATAAACAATATAATAGAAACAATCCTACTTAATATGGTTACGTATCATTAAAAAAGGACAATGTAGTAATATTCATAATATTATATAGAAGATGAAATCTTATGTTTTGCATAGTATTATTATCCAAGTTGTATTACTTTGAATTCTAGGTCAATATTATCTTTATGTTATTTAATATGAAAATTCAAATGATTGATTGTCAACTCCTAGAAATAGCCAAATAAAAATAAATATACATATTATTAGTGATTAACATTGTATTTTAAATGGAAGAAGATGAAAGGTTTGGACGCCCATGGTATTAATGAAGTTGGGTTGATATGAATTCCGTATTAAATAAAGTTAATACTATATTTATGTTTTGTTTCACCATAGAATAGTCACATAAAAGTATTTCTTGCTAGCAAACATTTTATTAGTAACTAATAGTTGCACACAGGTGCTGCACCTGAATTCGAAGTATGAAATATTGTACATCAAAATTGTGAACCATTCTTTCCAGAACCCACAATATCAGCAAATATTACCAATGAAATAACAGTAATGCTATTGGGACATACAATGAGGACATGAAATAGGAATATAATGATGTAGCATCTTACATAGATTTGCCATGCCATTAAAATTCTGCCAACTAGCTTATTTATTTATTTTTTACTGACTTTTCATTCTTCAACTTGTTTAGGACTCCTACTTTGGATTGCCCACTTCCCTCTGCCATTGCATTCATTGTATTCTTTACCAACAAGCAACGGAGCTTGGGCTCTCTTCGATACACGTCTTTGAATCACTCAAGGAACCCAGTTCCACAGTATATACAATCAAAATCTTCTCCCTTCCATTCGACTGGACCCGAATACTCAAGTTGGAAATAAAACCCTTTTTTCTCACAACAGTACGATACCCACTTTTAATAAGAAATGGAGCAAAAATCCAAATATAATACACATAAAAAACTCATCCAATCATAGGCGGAGAGGACTGGCGAAAAATTGTTTGATGTGTTTTTGAAAATTGATAGAAGAATAGTGTAAGGATTGAAGGGCTATAGTAGATTCAGAGATCGAGAGTGATTATTGAATGGTGTCGGCTGGGTTCATGGAGACGAAACTATGAGCTGCTATTGTTGGTGTCGGTTGGGTTTATGGGTTGCTTCATTATCATAGGGGAATATCAAGTACTGGAGAATAAACCCAAATACCAGAGGGTGTCAAAATAAATTACCCTACAGGCTGGTTTAGATGTCTATTCTTTCGCTGAGATTTCTTGATGTCCACCTGATAACAACTAGGCTAATTTTAGTAGATGAGCAGTGAGAAGCTTCATACATACAAACTACCAGAACGGGCATTGTTTACTCCTGAGAGATGAAAACAATGTAATAACACATATGGAGTTAGTTTGAACAGGAAGGGTTCATGCTTACTACTTTGAAGTTCAAAGTTCGTGAATTACCTACCTGATGTTCATGGCTCGAGTGTGGTTGAACACATTCGGATTGTACATCATGGAGTACAAAGGATGCATGATTGGACCATTCTTTGTCACAAAAAAAAAAAAAGGCATAATACATGTGCATGCTAAACAGAAATCTTAAGCTGATTAGAAAGTATGATTTGCAATTGAGAGGGCACAGTATGACAGATCTATAAGGTGGAGTCTAGATGTCAGACCAGCCACCTTCACATGGTTACACTTGAGTTAGTAGTTCATGGTGCACCACAGGGTAATTAGATCTCAACAAACTCAGGGTAAAGTATACCACACTACACGAGCATTATTCGTGGGCAACACAGATGATCTGCTTACCAACATTTTCCCCAGAAAACAGCCCGACAAAGGCAGCTGGAGCACTTTCCAAACCTTTGTGCATGTCCTCGATGTAAACAACCTTCCCCTGCTTGTATAAACTGGTAACATCTTCCAGAAAGCGTGGGAATATATGCAGGTAATCGCTCTGCAGGAATCCCTGCATCCTTGTGCGCTTTGTTATGAGACTGAACAAATTGTGAATTCCTTGCAGATCAGACAAGCTATGCTGAGACACCATCCCGCAAATGGCAATCCGGCCATGAATCCTCATGTTGAGAAGAGCTGCATCGAGCATGGCTCCACCAACATTATCAAAGTAAATGTCAATCCCTTGTGGAAAGTACCTGTTCAGTGAAACTAAAAACAAGTTGGTGAGAGGATTCAGGTTGACTATCATCCATGCAGCTGAATCTATATAACAGACATTGCAACTTCCAGAAAACTGACGTGCAGTCCAAAAATAGGGATAAAACGATGATTCTTGCTGCATAGAATGTTACAATATGATGGACAGATTCTTGCATAAAAATGGTTTTTGTCTGGTCCACTATTATATCTCTTCTCACCTGTAGACCTCAGGATTTATTCACCTGAGGTTTCAGGAAAAACTCCATGCTTTTTGGTGGTACATAAAAGTATCAAGATTGATTTCAATGATTTTAGAATTTACATATTAGATTGGGCCAATTGACATGTTTTGGCATATCTCTAATTGTGAGCGTGTCAAAGTCCAAATGGGCTTAATTACTCAAAACAGTACGATCTTACATATTCGAACCGGCATACAAGGTTCTAAAATCATGACTATTTAGGCAATTAAAACGAAGCGTAAGACTACCTCTAGATCCCCTAGGAGGAGGCTAACAAACTGGAAAGTAAAAGAATGGAATGGAATTGGAGCAAACAGTAAAGTAAATAACAAAGCATAATTGATGCATAAACTACTGTGCTTGAATTGGAATTGAAAGAAGTCGCCGGAGTGCCGACAGAATTACGGAGTAAAATAAGAGTATAAACTAAACAATGCAGAGATGGACTCTGGTATGTTGCTTGCAGGAGTGTTGATCGTGGGATCTTTTCTCTGTTGCAAAGTCATCTATCTTTATAGGTGGTGGCTTTTAAACGTTGGAGCCGTCTTTTCAGGCCACTAAACCAGTGCTCGTGGCCTCTTTCTTCAATGGCTATGATCATGCGACAGACCGTCTACAACCGACAGCTCAACGACGTCATACCTGATACGCCACTTCGTTTTCCAAGATCTTTAGAGTTCTTTTCTCATAACTGTCTTATCCCCTTGGACCTCCTCTGACTCAATCCTGGCCATTGAATCTTGCCATGTTTCATTCTCAAATTTTTTAATGCTTTGGCGTAAACACATGTCAAAGGATTACTTGCAGAACTAGAGAGGGCTATGAGAGAATAATTTTTTACAAAAACCACAAATGCTAGGTTTGCTCCATTGTTCAGGATAGTAGCTTGTGAGGATAGTTTGTTGGGTTGAGAAGAAAGTCAAGAACTGGTTGAAATAGTTGATGATGTGCAACAAATACGACCAACTAACCAGTGAGGTTTTATAGTTTGAAGCTTGTAGTTATTAGTGTTGGAGGCCATGTTGAGACGGGATTGAACTTCAGAGTATTAATATAGGATCATGTAGCATCCCCAAAATAGTTACGGAAAAAAGCATTAAGTAATTTGATTTAAGATTATTTTTCAATTTTTTAGATTTTAATGAACATATTTTGTGCTGATTCCATATTTTCCCTAAGAAAAATATTTTGTTTTAAGATTTGAAATTTCCAGGGCCTTAGGAAATCAAATAAAGATTTTAATTTCATCCAAATCAAACACTTTTTTGTATTTCTTTGGTGTCTCTTCACAGCTAAAGATGAATTATAAGAGAAATCAAAGAAAAAATACAGTAATAGAATAGCTTTTAAGTTCTGATAGAAGTAAACGTTTGACTTTTTACTTGGTGTTATTTGCAAAAATCAGAATGTTGAGATGAAGGGTTTGACAGCACTACATGTTTTTCAATCCAGCATTTTCTCACCTACAAGGGTTCATGCAGGTGAGTAATACATACTTACACAATGATGGCTTATATATATGAAAATTGGTATACTTTCTATATCTTATACCTAACAAAATTATAAAAAAGATGAACGTAGAACTGTTGTCGTGGGTCTAGTAGTGAGGCAAAAGTTGGATTGGTCATCGAATTTACCGTGTTGAGCATCCATCATAGCTTACCTAGCTAAGTGAGCTTGAGGTGCACGGGGCGGATTCGACGTATGCCGCTTGAATTAGGTGAAGTTTGACAACAATCATTTACTTTGTTTTAAGCTCAGATCATTTACTACATATGCTTTTAATGTATTTGAAATTTTACAGTTAAAAAACACACCATAAACCTGTCGTGGTTTCAGAAGAAGTATTTTTTGGATATACATCAGTAGATGCTAGAACAATGAATAACCAACTATTACAATTTTTTAATCATTCATCTATAGCAGATGATAAGGCAACCATAATGGGGATGAAGAGAAGTCCAAAGGAAACCCTCAAAGAGGGACATAAGATATTAATCTTTGCCTTGGGCAAGGATTGACCTATTAACCTCTTGGTTTGACAGGACATTGAGAGAGTCAAGAAAAACCAAGTTAGACCCAATTGGGTTGTTTCTAGAAGTAAGTATTTTGGAATGTGACCTTCAGGCACACTGAGCGACTGACAATAACATAGCTAGGCAAAACTTTCTTGGCTTGGCAAGTTTGTAATGCCCTACAAATGATGGAATGACACATCATCACCTTTCCTACTTCTTTGGTTGAAATTGAAGGCTATGCAAGTACCAAGACCCTGCTTGCATAGAAAGACTCAAATAATTCAGCCTTTCACCTAATGAATGAGGGCAGCAATAAATAATTTGAAAAACAAGTAGGGGAAGCAATAGGCCTCTTCCACCAGGTGGAAGATTAAAGAGATCTGTATAGTAGTCTCTACAACATTCTATTTTAAAAATAAAACATTGTAATTCCCTTGCCTTCTCCAGTTAAGTTAAAAAATGTGTATAAGTTCTGTATTTGAATCTGAGTAAAATTCAACATATTGTTTATGGTTTCACAAAATACCAAATATAGCTCCTGTGGATGCTTGCAGTCTCTGAGACTTGGAAAAAAAGTTGAGAAAGGAAGGCAAACTATTACCATTTACAAGAGAAAAATGATGGCTTGAGGAGTAGATATGATTAGCAATCTCCATGTTAAGAAGCCTATCTAAACATTTGATCACTAAATAAAATCATTAGTCTACTTGGGCAGTAAAAACACCAAAAACTCATATCTTAGCAAATATTAAGATTCTTCCAAGGCCACATAATTGTTATACAATTTTCAAACGATTCTGTTACCTTTTCAAAGCTGCATCAAGATCTGGTTCTTCTTTATAGTTAAAAGCTTCATCAAAACCGAGCTTATTCTTCAGAAGATCAACCTGATATTTGCCCCCACCGATAGCAATAAACGATACAACAGGCCAGATTTTTTGCAGAAAAAAATCACTTAAATCAATCAAAACAATTGTGAATCTTTGTAAAGAGATGCTGCATCAGAAATATGTCAGAAATAACAGAGCTTACTTTCTGGCCACTGCCAGCACATCCAACGACATAGCATCCATGTAAATTAGCAAGTTGTCCAACAAGCTGACCAACAGCTCCAGAAGCAGCAGATACAAAAACATAGTCCCCTTTTCTAGGGGCACAAACCTCATAAAATCCAGAATACGCAGTAAAACCTGGCATTCCTGCATGACAAGTTTATACCTAGTCTACTTCAAGCAAGTAAAATGCTTGAGGTATCAACAACTAACTTACAATAGACAAATATATAATTAATTTTTCTGATTGACAAAAGTTTTACATAACACAGTTAAGGTCATTTTGTTTTATTCCGAGGGGTAGTTGACTGCTTGAGAAAGTGAACGTGTGAGATAGATGGATGGAGATGCAATTCTTGGATTTGATCCTTTTCTCTATAGCAAAGTAAAAAAAGAACTACACACAAAAGTAGACAAGAAATCATTCAAGGATCTCATGAACTGAAACTTAAGAAGGAGATTATGGTTCACAAAATTAATGATGATGGTTGTGTGCTTTATGTTGATCGGGACATAAGAAAAAGTGGAGATAGCAGTCTATGATATGGTAGTTGCATAGCTCTGTGGACAAATTAGCTGCAATAAGTGGTCTTGCAATGCATGGCTCTGAGTAAACAACATAGATGAAAATGAAAAATTATAGTCAATGATTTAATCTGGATCATGGTAATAAATTCAATACTTCATGGCCGTCAGATTAGAACTTTATTCAGGGATATGAAGTTGGTAGGAACGAAAATTGAGGTCTCTTTAATCCGAAAATATTTTATAGTGGAAGGAATCTTCATTAACAGAACATTGACTTGGGTTCCAGGACAAAACTAGTCAAAACACTAAAAGCACCAAGCCAGCCATTGATGCAAAACAAGTTGCCCAAAATTCATTCGCTCTTCTTTCATAATTAATAATTATACAGAGGTTGGTAAAGTGCACTATACGCTGATTACTATATGAAATAATTTAGTTGCCATTATTAAAAAAGGGTTTTTAACCTTGAATTGGGGCATTTTTTCTTGGGGGGGGAGGGGGGGGGGTAGTAACTTCAGAAAAATCAACAGGTTAATTCATGTAGGGAACCACCTCAAAACAAATGCATTGAACCTCCTTAGGCACAATGGATCCAACTCCAACCATCGCCAACTCACAGGTGAGAATTTTCTACAACTTCAGCCAAAAAGAAGAAACAAAAATTTCAAACTAAATAACATTAGATAGTGAAAGCCCAACAACCGCCATTGAGCACACAGACATTTTACCTACTCAACCAGCAGGATCTTTAAAAAGCGAACTCACTCGCAAACGAAATCCAAAATTTTGAAAGCCAGAAGTCACCATGTAGAATTCTCACTAGCCATTATTGAAGAAGCCGATGAGGGTGTTTGCTTGTATGTTTGGAATTGACATATAAAGAAGTGTTGCTATAAATTAAATGCACATCCAATTTCTGAACTGAAAAAAAAAAAAAAATCATACCAAGAAGACCCACATAGTATGAAAGGGGAACATCATCTGGCTGAATTTTCCTCAACTGCTCAGTCCTATATATCAAGCTGTACTCTTCCCAACCCGTCATTCCTGAAACCAAATCACCCGTTTTGAAGTTGGGGTTATCAGAATCCACAACTCTCGACAATCCGAATCCGTCGATTACCTTAACAATAGTATTCAGCAGTCAAGCGATTTGAATTCGACGGCATTGAGGAATAAGGGCAGTAAGTATGCAAATTACACTTCGACCCTGAAGTACTACTCCTTGTTAAACATTGCCAACTACACTATCCACTTTACACCTTATATTATTAATCTCAGTTTCAGACTGCCTTAATCGTTAACTTGTATCCAAATTTTCACAGTAAATCAAGGCAAGCATGAAATTCCATAACGTTAGGAGAAGTGATATTTCTATCCTTAGTTGGGAGAAATTCCAGTTTTGTCAAAGTTAAACGAGTGGGACAATGTGCAGCTCAAACTAGATCAAGGTGCAATGCAAAAAAATGAATAATTGAAGGGTTAATGTGAAATGATGGGAATAGTTCAAGGGTGTAAGTAGCTCTAGTAAGTAAGAATGAATAAGAAATGAAAGTAATTACCGAACCAGGGACGAAAGGGGGAATGTAGGAGCCATGGAAGTCGCGCATTCGACCGCGCATGTAAGGATCGCAGGAGAGATAAAGGTTGTTGACCAGAAATGCCCCCGAACCCTTTGGAGCCTCCAGCTTGATGTTGTTGCCGACCTTGAGCTCCATGTCAGTCTGCTTCGGAGATCCCTCAATGTATCCTTTGAATATAATTTGTTTGTTCTCCACTACTCTTCCTACTTCCCCCATTGTCGTTATTTTCTTCTGTATCAATCAATCGATCAGTGACTCGTTAAATTGGGATGGCTTTGTTGAGTGTTGGTTGTTCAACAAAGAGTTTGTAGATCGACGGAAAGGTTTTGACTGAGTTCTGGAGGGGAAGTTAGTTGCTACCAAACACAGCCCGCTGGTATCTTCAACCTACCTACTCTCCCTGCCTTGCTTTTTCTTTAAATTAAATATTATTTTAAATTTATTAAACTTAATTTTTTATTTTTCATATTTTATTATAAAATTATGAAAATTTTGTATTTTCTCAAAATTCTTTGTTTTAACTATAAAAAAAACAAAGATAAAAAAAAATAGTTAAAGTTCTATTTTTTTTTTAAGAATTTTATGATTGAGATTAATTTTTTAGTAATGTTTGAGAAATAAATTTCTTGAAATTTATTTGATTAGGATTCCAATTATAATTTCTTGAATAAAATAAAAGAAATTCTCAATATACTAATCACATTAGAACCTTACTATAATTAAAAATTAGTTAAGACAATTGGTATAAGATTTAACATACTACTCTAAAATAATATATACCATCAAGCATATTAAAATTTTACAAAAATTTCAAATTTTTACTTAAAAAATATATTATAATATCTATTTTTATATAAAATCTTAGTGCAACTTAAAAAGTTTATCGTGATTGAAGAATTATACAAACATAACATAAATTAATTTTAAAAAACTATAAATATGATTTTTTTTATCTTAAAAATAAAAGAGTTAAACTTTTCGATAAAAAATAAAATACACATATGTAAGTATAATGTTATCTTTGCATATGAGTGAGTAATGTTAGATTGATTGAATATTTGAAAGTTTTTTCAACATTTTACTGAAAGTATGATGCATATTTTTTAAGAGAAATATAGTTAATCAATTTTTTTTATGGAATCTTATATTTATAAATAAAGAATAATTTGAAAAGAAATGTTGTAGATAATTTGGAAGTTTAATTATATAAAGATATGATAGTAATTTAAATATTTAATTGTGAAATTATAGAGTGGTATTTGCAATCCTTTATAAGGGAAAAATAGAGATTCAAATTTTTTTCATTTTAATGTACTTTTATTAATAGTGTATATATATATATATATATATAGATAGGATTTTTTTGTCTTTCTGGTAATACTAAGGCTAAAGATTGCTCTGAACCAATAAGCAATAAGTTGTGAATAAGGAAAAAAATTTTCAAAAAAAATTTATCAAAACATCTAAACATTTGTAGTTTATTAAAATCAAAATAAAAAATTTAATATTTTGAGATTTTTTCTAAAAGAATTTTTTGAAGTATTTTATATATTTTGACCAATATTTCATAATTTTTCACTTGACCTGTTATTTTTATTATTCATTGCAAGGCAGCCAAACTATTTCACCACTAAAAATCTATCATAATTTTAAAATATTTTTATTTTCAACCTCATAAAAATTATGCCCAAAAATAGAATTTTGATCCTTGGATAGATTAGAATAATAAGACAAAAAAAAACCCAGAGTTAGTCTTCATATATGTATTTTTCTCTGACTGTAGATACTAATTCTATTAATATGACTTTTTAATTCTTAAAATTTAAATTTTATCTTAAAGTTATTTAATAGAAACAATCATTCAAATTGGCTACAACTACCACCCACCCTTATAACCACACACGGCTACAAACACGCAACGCAAACACACGTGCATTAATTGGGCCTACTTACCGCCTTTGTTATTTATTGACTAGATTTTTTTTTTTTACATATTAGTGAGAGCGTAAAATGAGAAGGCCTACTATACTGGTGTCATGGTGGTCAAATTTTATTTGAATTTTCTATCTTGCGATGACATTGAGATCAAATATTCAGTTTCAACCAATGTTATCAGAATCGGACTGGTCATCGAACCGGCAAGGGGACCGGGTCAATGGTTCACTGGTTCAACCGATCAGACTGGTCATATAATAAAAAAATAAAAAATATATATAATAATTATAAAACTTAATAATTTAGCTAAAAAATATAAAATATGTATAAAATATATATAATTTGCCATAAAATTAATGAAATTAAGTAACAAAGTGGGGGTTATTGTATTTTAAAACAAAGTAAAGAGGTTCAAGTAAATTATAAAGAAAAAGAAAGGGTGTCATTTATAATTTATCCAAAAATAAGGTTAAAAAAATCAGCTATTTACTGATTTAGGGCAAAAAAATTTATTTATGTAATTTAATTTTTAAATAGGCATTAAACCGTCCGATTTTTATAAAACCGGCAGTTCACGGTTTTTGTTAAAAATCGGCCGATTTTCCAGTTTTTAGTCGATTCGCATCCTTAAGCGGTTCAACTAAGGAACCGGACTGGTTCATGGTTGAACCGGTTCGACCGACCAGTCCGGTCCGGTTCTAATAACATTGGTCTCAACTAATACACACAATCGCTCGCACAGACACAAAATTAACAAAGAATGAGCAAACACACAACTCACAACAGACACATATGAATTACAAGTCAAATGATCAAACTTTTTACTTCTCATCAAGTCTAAATGAAACCTGGTTATGTGTCTACTTACAAAACGTGTCCAAACTCTCTTGGTTGCATTGTAAACCCTAGCATGCCTATAAACAAAATACAAATTGATGGTCACAAGCCCAACTGCTTAGGCAATGCAAAACAACAATCAAATTTGCTCACAAAGCTCCCCACATTCTGCTGATTATGATTGAGTCCCCTTGCCACTCCCACAATATGCTGATTATGGCAAGGGACAATTGCAACTGTTGACTGACCCAGCCAGTAACTACCCACAACTACTGTGCATACTATGTGCACATGCCAACAATCTCCCTCATGCTTGCACATGCCAACAACTGCACAAAATTGTCCTACATGCAATGCACATGTCAACAATCGTCTAGAACCACCATTATCTGCATTGTACATGCCTCAACTGCTCGGAACCTTCTCCCATTTTGTGTACCTGTCTTCCTTGCAAGCCCACAACACCTGATTAGACTTGCATTCATGCCAAGCCATGCCCAGCTTATTGTTTGGTCTTTCAAGCTAGCCTTGCTCCCACAATTCAAGCCCACCAGCTAGCCTTGCTTGCATGCTTGCTTGTGCCCAATGTGTCCATACATGAGCTGTCTTCCTTAGCCATACATGGGGCTTCAATCAACCCACCAGTTGTGCCTAACTTGCCCATGCATGAGCAGCCTTCTTCAGCCATGCATGGGGCTTCAATCAACCCACCGGTTGTGCCCAACATGCCTATGCATGAGCTGTCTTCCTTAGCTATGCATGGGACTTTAATCAACCCACTGGTCATACCCAACGTGTCCATGCATACGCTGTTTTCTTCAGCCATGCATGGGGTTTCCACCAACGACGGGTTCCATTGATCATTGGCCCTGCATCTAGGGTTTTGGACTTTGGAATGCCTTGCATTCACTCATGGCAAGCATTTGTTAGGGTCGTGTCTTACTTTGGTGTACCAAGGCTTAGGGACATAGGGGTCCCTAGGAAAGTTGGTCTGACACCCTCTTCATGGATTACCTTTTTATAATAGCGTTAGTGAGCAAAAATCTATTGATGGCAATGGACGTACTTTGAGCCAAGGAGTCATAATGACTTGAGCCTGGGGCATTGTAGTTGCATGCCACTTGAGCCTTTGTTAGACCATTTTGTAACCCAACAAAACACAAGTCCAAGTCTTTTAGGAAGCCAACTTTGCACTAAGAGTTTGTTTCATCAAGCAAAACTTAATTTGGCTAAGACATGAGTGCCTTTAGGCGAGGCAGCCCCATGCTAATGCCGAGCCTAAAAGCTAAGGGGGTAACAAACCACCCTCAACGGAAGAGCTCAACGTCCTCATCGAGAGATTGTCCTGATTCTCCTTGATTTCATCAAGATCAACAATATTCTTCCTTCGACGAGCAACCTTGGCCAAGCTGTCTTTTGTCTCGTCAAACAACCCTTACTTGGAACTAGTAACACTGTATGCAGCATGACATCTATCTCTAGTCCTTTGTTTCACTACTCCTTTATAAGCGACTGTTGTTGTCGCACGACCAATGCCTGATAAAGGACATGGGCTGAAAGCTTTGCACCATGCTCCAGCTCGTTTTGTGATTAACTCCACATCTGAACATAAGGATCTTAGGGAGTTTTGGAGGCATAATCTCAACACATTCTTCCAAAACTTCTGCCACCAAACCGGGCATTTCAACCTTCTCATTAGGCCTATTCCCCACCAAGGCCACGAGATATGTCATCTCCCCTTCCCACAACTCAAAATTCACTTGCATAGCGGACAACATCTCCAATTTTTGTGTGTCATCTCTTTTGTTTTGGTCTGCCACCTCTGTAAGCACAAAACATGTTGCTCCCTCATTTGAGATCAGCATCCCATTTAAATGTGGCATCAGTACCACATTGGCCTTTACAAAGAGCTCGTTCTCCAGGATGACATCAAAGTTGTCAAAGGGAATAGCCGTCATGCTCACCCGACCTTCATATAAACCTACTTTCAGGCATGTCTCTGCGTTGCCACGCACTGAAATTGCTCCCGAATTAATAGCCTTGAGCTTGCTAGAGTTCTTTGCCAACTGTAGACCAAACGTTCCCACTTCCCCCTACGCAATGAAGTTATGGGTGGCATCTATGTTCACCATAACAATAACTTCTTTTTTGTTCACCCAGCCTTGCACAAACATAAGTTCTTGGCAGGGTTGCTGAACCTTTCCCATAGAGATTGCGTTTAGCAACTGTAGAGGATTAACCCAAGTGGGGTATGCATCGCCATTGTTATCTCCACTTTCAAAAACAAAGGTAGTTAACTTCTCCCGCTTGGGGTAGTCTCTGGTAAGATGAGGGCTGCTGCAAATAAAGCAATTAGAATTGAAGCTTTTCTTCTTCTCGTTGTTGTCTAACTTTTTAGAGTTACCTCTGTTCATCTTTTTCTTCCAATTTGCCTCATCTACGTCTTTGGAAGTGTCATTCTGGTCTTTTATGCCACCACCTTCCATCTTTTTCTTTTCGAAAAGGCCTTGATTGTTGTCCATTTTGAAATCAACTAGGCAGTGATGATAGTGTGCAAATCGCGTACCCCCTTGTCTACGCAACTTAGCCTGTGCCCAGCCTTGCAAATCGGACATGAAATTGTAGAGCTTGTCCTCCCCTGATATGTTCTTGATATCTAGCATCAAAGGACTGAACTCTTATCACATAGTCATGAATGGTTTCCATGTGCTTAAGTTTCTTGAGCAACTTCCTAGCAATCCACATTGTGCTGCTAGGAAGGAATTGATCCTTCAACTACTTCTTCAACGTATCCCAAATCTCAATTTTGGCTCGCCTCATAGCAGCATTGTCCTCACTTCGAGTTCGCCACCAAAGCTTAGCATCAAGAGGTACATGTTAGTTATAGTCACTTTCTTTCCTGCTGGCACATGGGCAGTTTTGAAGTATTGCTCCATGTCTTATAGAAAGTTCTATAGTTCCTTGGCACTCTGGGTCCCTCCGAAGGCCTTAGGTTCAAGGATCTTGATCTTTGAAGTTGTCTCGCCCGCACAAGGTCGAGGATAAATAGCCCTTTCACTAGGGTCAGTTCGTCTTCAAGATTCTTCAGATTGATCTTTATAGCATCAGTGAGGGACATAACGTCTTCCATCATCGTTAGAGTTGGTGTCTATCACGTAACTATCGAAGGCCATTCTTAAGCCTGCGATCTGAATAACAAGTTGCTCCATTGCACAAACATATTGGTTTCAGTATTACCAACATGAGCACCCATAAAATCCTCTATACAGGTCACACCTTCACATAATTTAGCAGTATTTTCACTAGCCATGATCGAAAACTGTAGCTCTGATACCAACTGTCACAGGGTTAAATTTCACTCAATTTTTCTACCTCATGATGACACTGAGATCCAACACTTAATCTTAGCCAATGCACACAATCGCTCACAGAGACACAAAATGAACAAAATATGGGCAAACACACAACTCACAGCAAGCACACACGAATTACTGGCCAAACCTTTTACTTCTCATCAAACCTAAAGGAAACGTGGCTATGGGTCCACTTACAAAACGTGCCCAAACTCTCTCGGTTACACTGCAGACGCTAGCATGCCTATAAATAACATATAAATTAGTGATTACAAGCCTAATCATCTAGGCAATGCAAATTAACAATCAGATTCGCCCACAAAGTTCCCCACATTCTGCTAATCATGGTTGAGTCCCTCTGCCACTTCCACAATGCATTGATTATGTAAAGGGGTAATTGCAATTGTTGGCTAACCCAGTCAGCAACTACCCACAACTGTTATGCATGTTATGTGCACATGTTAAAAATTTCTCTCATGTTGTGCACATGTCAGCAACTGCACAAAACTGTCGTACATGGCATGCATATGCCAGCAACTATCTGGAACCGCCACCATTTGCATGCCTCAATTGCTCGGAATCGCTTCACATGTTGTGTGTCTGCCTTCCTTGCGAGTCCATAGCACCTGATTAGTCTTGCCTTAGTGTCAAGTCATGCCCAACTCATGGCTTGGTCTTTCAAGATAGCCATGCCCCACAATTCAAGCCCACCGGTTAGCCTTGCTTGCATGCTTGCTTGTGCCCAATGTGCCCATGCATAGAGCTTCAATCAACCCATTGGTCATGCCCATGCATGCACTGCCTCCCTCAACCATGCATGTGGCTTCCACCAACGACGGGTCCCACTGATCATCGGCCCCACATCTTGGGTCTTCGACTTTGGAATGCCTTACCTTGACCCATGACAAGAATTTGTTGCGGTCATGCCTTACTTTGGTGTACCAAGGCTTAAAGGCATACGGGTCCCTAGGGAAGTTAATTTGGCACCCTCTTCACGGAGCACCCCCCCGTAATAGCGTTAGTGAACAAAAATCTATTGACAGCAATGGACATACTCTAAGCCGAGGAGTCAAAATGACTTGAGCCTGGGGCATAGTTGTTACATGCCACTTGAGCCTTTGTCGAATCACTTTGTAACCCAACAAAACACAAGTCCAAGTCTTTTAGGAAGCCAACTTTGCACTAAGGGTTTGCTTCACCAAGCAAAACTCAATTTGGCTAAGGCATGGACGCCTTTGGATGAGATAGTCCCATGTCAATGCCGAGCCAAATGCTAAAGGGGTAACAAACCATCCCCACCAGAAAAGCTCAACGTCCTCGTCGAAAGGTTGTTATGATTCTCCTTGATCTGATCAGGATCAATAATCTTCTTTCTTCGATGGGAAACCTTGGCCAAACTGTCCTTTGTCTAGTCAAGAAACCCTTGCTTGGAACAAGCAACACTGTATATAGTAGGACATCTATCTCTAGTCCTTTGTTTCACCATTCTTTCATAAGTAAATGACTGCTACTGTCCCACAACCAACGTCCAATAAGGGACATGGGCTGGAAGCTTTGCACCATGCTCCAGCTCATTTGTGTGATGAACTCCACATCCGAAAAGAAGGATCTTGGGGAGTTTTGGAGGTATAATCTCAACATATTCCTCCAAAACTTCTACCACTAAACTAGGCATTTCAACCTTCTCATCAGGCCTATTCCCCACCAAGGCCGCGAGATTTGTCATCTCCCTTTCCTGTAACCCAAAATTCACCAACACAACGAACAACATCTCCACTTTCTGCTTGCCATCTTTTTTGCTTTGGTCTACCACCTCTGTAGACATAAAACATGTTGCTCTCTCATCTGAGATCAGCATCCCATTTAAATGAGGCATCAGTCCCACCTTGGCCTTTACGAATAACTCGTTCCCAAGGATAACATCAAAGTGGTCCAAGGTATAGCCATCGTGCTCACTTGGCCTTCCTATAGACCCACTTTCAGAAATGTCTCTACGCTACCACGCACTGGAATTGCTCCCGAATTGACAGCCTTGTGCTTGCTAGAGTTCTCTGCCAACTATATGCCAAACTTTTCACCTTCTTCTGTGCAATGAAGTTATGGGCGACATCTGTATCCACCATGGCCAAAACTTCTTTTCTGTTCACCCAGGTTTACACAAACATAAGGCTTTTGTGAGGTTGTTGAACCTTTCCCATAGAGATTACATTCAGCAATTGCAGAGGATTAACTTGAGTGGGGTATGCATCGTCGCCCTTCATGGAGCATAGGGAAACTGGTCTGGCACCCCCTTCGCAGAGCACTCCCTATAATATCGGTAGTGAGCAAAAATATATTGACAACAATGGACATACTATGAGTCGAAGAGTCACAATGACTTAGTCTAAGAGTCATAATGACTTGAGCTTGGGGCATAGTTGTTGCATGCCATTTGAGCCTTTGTTAAACCACTTTGTAACCCAACAAAACACAAGTCCAAGTCCTTTATGAAACCAACTTTGCACTAATGGTTTACTTCACGAAGCAAAATCCAATTTGGCTATGGCATGAGCACTTTTGGGTGAGGTAAAAGCTAAGGGGGTAAAAATTGGCTAGTGGACGCACAGACAAAATAAAGAGTTATTTGTTGCCTTGGGGACAAATTTTAAAACTATTTTTTGGTGCTGCTGAATGGATAAGGAGGTTAAGCGAATACTTACAGACACCCACATGAAAACGCGGCCTCATATTTTTTGCCTTCTCCTTTTTTTTGTTTTTTTTGCTTCACTTTTCTCCTTTAGCCTTTCACTTACCTACACAATAATTTTTTTTTTTTTTATGATTTATGAGATAACTCTTATTTCTGCCACAACTCGATGACCAAAAAAAAGCCAAAAAAAGCCACAACTCTAGATAGATATGATAATAATAATCATTCTATTAATAGCTAGTATTCATCTTACTATATTATAAAACAATCAAATTAGCGGTGAGAGGCCTTGAAAAGACTTCCCTACCTAAATACTAATTTACTAGAATTTTGAATTATTTAATTAGTTCACTCCAATCAAAACATTACACATGTCCTTTGTAACCACTCCCACCATTTTTTTTAAACTACTTCAAAATTTAAACTTCCAATTATCTTTTTTAATTATTTTAAATATAAATGAATATCATGTTATGGTAACAGAGAGTTTGATAGTAAGGTGATAATAGGAAGAGATAATAAATTTCGTGTATCGCACGAAGTGTTTACTAATATTTCATATGGCAAAAGCATTTCCCCCCCTTCCCCGGCCCCCGCCTACTGTTTCTAGCAATTACAAATTTTAATTCGTATAATCTTTTTAGTTTACATCAAACCTCACTTAAGATTTGCCCGTTCAAAATATCTATGTAATAAAGTATAAAGAACTTCAAACCCCTAAACTTATAAAATCATTCGAATGTCTCATATCATTTCAAGATTGTTGATCCGACGAACCAAAAGTTTTTTCCAAAAAATTTCTCGCCCATACACTCTCCAAAAGGTAGTAGGATAGAGTTTTCAAACTCAATGACTTTTCCTCTCACACATTTCTCTGTGTCTTCCAAACAAAATGAAGTTTATTTTTATTTATCCAATCTATCTGTATTCTCTCTCCATTCCCTCAACTACTGTGGATCTCTCACGTTCCTATCTCTCCCCAATATCTCTCTCTCCCCTGACATCTTTTTCTCTCACTCACTCACTTATGTCCATAGGCGGTAGGACTCTGTTTTCTAACTCAATGACTTTCTCTCTCACACGTTTCTGCTGTGTATCCCAAATAGAATGAAGACTGTATTTAAATTTACCCAATCCCCACTCTATCTCTATCTGTATCTCTTCCCAACACTTCTCTCTCACTCACTCATTCAACAACATAGACATGTTTCCTCTCTCTTCTCTTTCTCCTCCCTCCATTCTCTTCACCATATCAACCACCACTCACAGCCCACCAACATCTACGATATCCTTTTGCTCTCCCCTATTTCTCTCGTTACCCCTTTCTTCTCTTCTCTCTCATCACTCTCTACATCCTCTCTATCTCATCTACCTCATCATAACAAAACTGCCACGATACCTTTCACACATTGCCATCGACACTGCCCAGGTATGTCTCTCTCTCTCTCTGTGCTCCTTTTCCTTCTCAGTGGCTTCTTTGATAAACCTAACCCTTTTTATCATTGTAATTGCACAAAACTTTTATTCTTTCGATTAGGAAAAGCTGGATGGAATTGATCAAGTTTTTGATTTCCCTGTCTGGAATTGGTAATGCGTTCATGATTGCATTGAGTTATCACATTAGTTAGGCTTTTTTTTTTATTTGATTTAATTGAATTTAGTGTTTTTTTTATTGCGATTTGTATTGTAAAATTAAATTTAGGTTCTGGTGGTTTTTTTGATAGGCTCAACATGAAACGTAATATATATAACTAAAGCGTTTCGTGAACTATTTTGGTCGTTCGACCCAAAAAAAGAAGAAGAAATCTTCCAGCATTGAAACATGATATGGTTAGTGATTTTGTTAATTATTTTTCTTTTCCCCATCTATCTTACTTATCTATGTGATCTGTGAAGCCTTTCGATAAAAAAAAGGGAACAATTTTGGTTGTTGAAACATGATGAGATTAGTTATTTTGATAATTCTTTTTCTGTTATCTTCTTTGTCTATACTTTAGGATTTGTATTTGTGGTTTGACAATCTCATTGTTCTTTTTTTTTTTTTTAATTTAACAGCAGCCTGGTATGACTAAAACATCTTATAAATCTATTTGGGCATATGTTGCGATTTTACTGTTCCTCCTAACTTTGGATTACAAATAACTGTTTTGTTCCATTAACAATATGTAACATTTCTTATTTGTAATTTGGTTCATATCTTAAAAGAAAAATTAATAACTTATGTAAGTGCATGCATATGATATTTCTATACATATGTATTGTGGCAAATCTTTTTCCTTCACAATTTTGTGTGTTTCTACATGTATCTGTACATGCGCTGGAGTTCATATTAGATACTTATAGATAAATTTGTGTTGGTGGATCACTTTGTTCTAGAATTCTGTGTTTCTAAATTTTATTGTTCTCTTTCCCACAACTCTCCCTCTCTCTGTGTCTATCTCTAAGCCTCTCTAACTAAACATTAACTATTTTCTATACTAACAAAGCATTGAGGAATTGAAGCAGAGCTTTTATGCACCATCGTTGAACTTGAGCAAGTAAGAGTGGAAGCAAATGAAGAATCAAGAAAGAACAAGGAAAATGAACCAATGGTTTCCAAAAAAATCACTCAATGGGTATGTCTACTTCGTTTATGCTTCGTTCAATCGTGCTATATGGATAAAATTGATATTAATTATACCATTGATTTGATTATCATGTATTCAATTAGATTATTTTATTTTATCCATGCACTTAACTGACATAAGTCGTAACTTGATTTAGCATATGAACTGGATGAATATATACGACACTTACTATCAATGCTAATATTTTGTTTGTGAATCCAACGTATAAGACATCTGACATGATAGTGCGTTTTGGTGTGGCATGATGGATATTTTCTCTTGTTAATGCTCATTTTTTTTTGATTGTCAATTTGTTTTAGTTGGTTTTAATGGTTTAACTTTTTCACACGGCCATAGTTTTGTTACGCTGTACCGATTTTTTTTTATCTTTGTTGATCTTTGCAAATGATTCTTATCAACATGGTTTTTTTAAGGTCTATTCCTTGATTTGCATTATGTATAGACATCGAATTAAAGAGAGCACGAACAACTAAGGGAAGTACTCATAATAAGGTTGGTATTATTCTGGTTATGTACATACATCTATTAGAGCATGCATTGATTTTTTGGGTTAATTTTTCATAATTTTATAATAGTCTTTAGTTTCAATAATATATTTACAAAATTTACTTTTGAATTTGGTAGATTTCTTTTTTAGTTAATGTGGATGTGAGAAGGTAGTTTTATTTTTAATACGTGTGAATAAATGTTTACTATTAAAGGATATTGATTCTATGAAAGTTTTTGTTATTGAAAAAGTAGGCAGTTTGATTTCCATTTAAATACTATTATTTGCTTCTCATTGATTCAATCCGAGTGAAAATTTTTGTGTGTGTACCTTCAAGTACGGGTAATGAATAGTCCATTTAATAAAGAGAGCTAATTTTATTTGTCTTGAATTTTTCACGGTTCAGATTGTTTGATGATTATTGATCCAACAATCCTAATTGAACTTTCATTTCTTTTACAACTCTAAGACTCTCATATCTCATATAACTCTTTCTCTCTCTATCTCATACACACACACACACTCTCTCTATCTCTCTCTCTCTCTCTTAGCATTGACTTTCATTCCTCATATAACATTGTATTTCTCTCTTTTATCTATTAGACATTTTAAACAAACACTCTCTCATCTCTTATTTAACTCTATCTCTATCTCATACAACCAACTCTCATACGTCTCTCTATCTCTCCTATCTCATACTCTCTCTCTTAGCTTTTACTTGCATTCCTCGTATAACTCTCCTATCGTATGCTCTCTCTCATATAACTATCTCCCCCCCCCCCATCTCTCTCTTAGGATTGACTTTCATTCCTAATTGGATTGTTGAACGAATTATTTTGAAATTTCTTAAAATTAACAAGAACAATTTGTATACTTTCAGTCGAGTTGTTTCATAGGTTTGCTTTGGCAGTGGACTAGGGTTTTTTTTTATAGCAAAAAGTATGGGAAAAATTGTCAAAGGGACTACCAAAAGCTTTTTGTCAACATGCCTGTAGTCTTAAAATGCATGCTTCATGGGTGTATGAAGTTGGCATGTTGGAAGCTATGGGGTGTTTGACTATGAATTGGTATAAATATTTGCCCAATTACCATGTCAAGCGTAATTCTAGATGTAGTTTATTTGTTAAAGTTTTTTTTTTTTTGGACTTATGTTAATTTAATGGCGTGCACTTGAAATTTGTGCAACTATGCGTCGTGGATGTTTAAGTAATATTGTGCATTTATGGTATACAATGCTTTGAAGCACAACCAATTATTTGATTCTTTTGTTTATTACATAGTGCCTTCAAATACGGGCAATTACTAGTAGACTAATAGAACCCTACAAGTGATTGACAATATCACATGTAGTAGCCATATTATCCTATAAAAATGATGGATCAACAAAACTTGTCATAAGATTGTAGAGCATCTCCAATAAGTTCTTTATTCCTACTCAACTTTCTTTTTTAGAGAGTCAAATTACCAAAAATCATGCTCCAATAGATTATCTATTTAGAATAGCTAAAATAGAGAGCCTTATTTGGCTTTCTACATTTGGAGAGCTCAACTTACTCTATATTATATTTTTAATGAATGAAAAAATGACACGTACATTCTTCATTAATTGTCATTGACCTATTTTTCTACTAGAATAGATAGTCCATCGCCATGTGGTATAATCATCTAGTAAAAAAATTACAAGTATTCAAAGTGAACTCCATTACTCCAATAACTACCAATGGTCATCACATCTAATATAACATTCGATTAGTAGAATTCACTTCTACTTGTTAATTTTTTATTAAATAATGACATCATATGACGGTAATAATATGACATTGTCGTTACATTGGATATTTTCTCCCTACGATCCTCTTGCCAACAAACACACAACATAGAGCACCCACAAGAAGTCACACTTGCACCCATGCGAACCCACCCACTATGGATCTGATGTGATTTACATGATTTGGCACGTGTAATTATACTTATTATTGTTAGATAATAAGTTTAGATTAAATAATCATAAGTTTATCAATCCTAATTTAGAGTCCTTTTTTGATGGAAAGTGGAATTATAATTAAACAAGGAAATGGGTCCTTTCTCTACCTATAAATGCACACAATTCCCATCAATTTGCGTATTGTAAGTTAAAAGATCAAACGAGAAAAATTGATTTTCAAGCTATACCAAAAAGAGTTATTTGATCAATAGCTCCAAATATGTCGAACATAATGTTTTAATTCTTAATAATTGCTATGTGAAAATCATAATTGTTTCAGATCTTAAAATTAAGGTTTGATTGATCTTTTAATCAAATAAAATTTACATATAATATTAGGGTCTGAGTTAAAAAATTTCTTGATTTTCCATTAAAGAGTTTTTGTGTATAGCGATCAATCACTTTGTAACAACGCAAGATCTAGAGAGCACCTGTGAGGATATCTATATTGTGCAGTCTATGTCTCGTGGCATCTCAATTTCCACTGGTGTCGGTCAATTGTGAGTCTATCTCGTCGAACTTACAAATATGATTTGCTTGTGTGATCAATGCTTTAATGGTATACTGTTTATCCTAGGAAAAGCATAAACAGTATACCATACCGAAAACAGTATAGTCAGATCCTTGGAGGACTTGTCACAATGCAGCCATTTAGTTTTTCGGTATCATACCAACCAGTTGTTAGGCACATATGACAATAGATTTTGACACGTGTAAAAGTAAAAGGTATGGCAACCGGTTTCATCGGTTGTTTTTTTACATTGTCTTTATATACAAACATTATTATAACAATAGTAAAAAATTTATAACAATAGTAGATAAATTTATAACATTAGTAAAAAATTTATAATATTAGTGAAAAATTTACAACAATAGTGAACAAACTTTAACCAATATGGTGGTAAAAGTACGATTGACACATTTAATCACATTTATCATAGATACAACCCTAGTTCATTCCACTGATATCGTAAATTCACATTTAAATTTGTATTATTATCCATGATTCTCGTAATATTAACCAAAATGAAAGTAAAATTGGCCTATATATTAATAACCTTAACTACAATTATTCTAAGCTTACAACAGTTGTGAACAAAATTACAACAGTAGTGAACAAAATTACAACATCAATGAAAAATTTACAATAATAGTGGACAAAGTTATCATAGTCGTAAACAAAATTATAACATCAGTAATAAAAAATTTACAACAGTGGTAAAAAAATTACAACAGTAGTGAACAAAATTACTACAATAGTGGACAAAATTATAACACAAGTGAAAAATTTATAATAGTAATGGGCAAAATTATTATAAGTAGAGAGCAAATTTTAATCACTATGGTGGTAAAAGTATGATTGACACCTTTAATCACATTTATCGTAAATACAACACAAGTGCATCCCACCGATGTCGTACATTTACCTTTAAAGTTGTATTATTAGTCACTGTTATCATAATATTAACAAAAATAAAGTAAAATTGGCTTATATACTAGTAACTTTATCTATAATCATTCTAAGTTTATAATAGTTGTGGCAAAATTACCATAATAGTGGCCAAAATTATAATATCAGTGGCAAATTTACGACAGTAGTGGTCAAAATTAGCACAGTAGCGGACAAAATTACAATATCAGTGAAAAATTTACAATAATAGTAAAAAATTTACAACACTAATGGAAAAAATTATAACAGTAGTGAAAAAATTTACAACAATAGTGGATAAAATTACATCAATAGTGTGCAAAATTACAATATCGGTGAAAAATTAACAACAGTAATGAGTAAAATTACTAAAGTAATGGGTAAATTTTAACAACTATGGTGGTAAAAGTATGATTGACACATTTAACCACATTTGTCGTAAATATGACACTAGTATATCCAACTGATATCGTATATTTACCTTTTAGTTTATATTATTATTCACGATTACCGTAATATTTACCAAAATGAAAATACAATTGGTCTATATACAAATAACATTATCCACTAGCATTCTAACTTAACCCTCAGCTATGATAATTTTTTCTTTTAATGTTGTAATATTACCCTAATTGTGGTAAATTTATCCACCATGATTTTAACATAATTTATTTTTCTCGTAAATTTATCCTTAATTCTCGTAATATTACCCAAAATTATCGTAATATTAACCAAAATAGTCATAAATTGTCCTCTACATATATAAATTTATCCTCAATTATTGTAACTCACACTCAAAGGTGGTAAATGTACCATCAATTGTGATAAATTATCCACTGTTTTGGTAAATCTTATCACAATAGTGAAAATACTATCTTTAACGATATTAAATGTAACCAATATGATATTAATTGACACCTTTAACCATACTTATTATAAATACGTCACTAGTACATTCCATGGGTGTCTTACATTTACATTTATGTTTGTAAAACTACTCACGTTTATTATAAGATTAACCAAATTAATTGTAAAATTACCTTATATATTAGTAATCTCACCCACAGTCATTGTATTTAACCCTAAATTACCCTTTGATGTCATAACATTTCCCCAATTGAGGGAAATTTATTCATCATGGTTTTAACTTAACCACTTTTTTGTTATAAATTTATCTTTAATGCTTGTAATGTTACCTAGAATTGTCGTAATATTAACCAAAACAATCATAATATTAATCAGAATAGTCGTAAACTCTAAAATTATAAATTTATCCACAATTGTTGTAAACTGACCTTCAAATGTGGTAAATCTGCCCTTAATTGTGCTAAATTACCCACAATTTTGCTAAATCTCACTCTAGTGACATTATGATCGATCCCAAACTTACCATTTTTCAATAAGTTACCAAATTTGGATGAGAAAAACTACTTTTGAGGGAACTATTGCAACCTCGTGATAGATTCCAAGATCTTGATATGGATCGCAAATATTTTTGAGATAAAAAAAATAATACTTTTAAATTTGTATTATTACCTACGATTATCATAATATTAATCAAAATGAAAATAAAATTGACCTATCTACTAGTAAATTTATCCACAATCATTCTAAGTTAACCCTAAACTATAGTAAATTTACCCTTGATCATCGTACATTTATCCACATATGTCATAAATGGTCCTCTAAAATTGTAAATGCGTTCACAAATTTGGTACGCTTACCCACAACAATGGTAAATTTTTCGTTAATTATGTTAAACTTACCTTCAAATGTGATAAATATGTCCTTATTTGTGATAAATTTATCTACAATTGTTGTAAATTGACTCCTCACATATGATAAATCTATCCTTAATTTTGGTAAATTGCCCACGATTTTGGTAAATCTAACCACAACAATAATAATATTATTCTTAAAAATATTAAATCTAACCAATATAGTGTTAATATTATCCAAAATGTTTGTGATCGGTCACCAATCTCTAGGATTCAGTAAAACTCACTTTTGTGAACTTGTGATCGATAATAGACGTTTGTGATCGATCCTAAACTTACCCTTTTTCAATAAAATTAATTGTACATTATAAAATTTAGGTGAGAAAACCACATTTGGTGGAGACTACAGTAACTTTATGATAGATCTCAAGTTTTTGTGATATTTCGCAAACATTCGTAAAATTTAATTTCATCAATTCAAAATAAAATTTAAAATTTAACAACAAATAAACATTCAATTTCATCAATTCAAAATTCAATTTCATCAAAATAATACAAAATTTACCTTCAATTTTATTTATTAAAATTTGATTTCATAAAATTAATACTAAATTAACTATCAATCTTATTAAATAAACATTAAAATTCATGAATTTAATGTTTACTTTCATACAATTGAGATATAATTCATCAAATTAAAACCAAATTAAGATTTGATTTCATCAATTTAAAATTCAATTTTTATTAAATTAACACCAAATTGACCATCAATTTTATCAAATTAACATTGATATTCCCAAATTTAACATTCAATTTCATCCAAATAAATACAAAATTAACATTCGATTTTGTCAAATTAAAATCAAATTCACCTTCAATTTAATTATTTTTAGTTTCATAAAATTAGTACCATACTGATAGCCAATTTATCAAATTAACATAAATTTCATCTACTTTATTAAATTAACACAAAATTAACCTTCGATCTTATCAATTCAAAATTCATGAATTTAACATTAAATTTCATCCTGTTGAGATCCAATTCATTAATCAACACCAAATTTACCATCAATTTCATCAAATTCACCTTTAAATTTATTTATTAAAATTCATTTAATCAAATTAAAAACCAAATTGATTGTGAATTTTATTAAATGAACATTAACATTCATGAATTTAACATTTAAATTTATCTAATTTATCAAATTAACATTAAAATTCATTAATTTAACATTCAATTTAATCCAATTGATATCCAACTCATTATTTCAACACCAAAATTAAAATTCGATTTCATCAATTTAAAATTTAATTTTATCAAATTAACACAAAATCCATCTTCAATTTTGTATTAAATTCAATTTCATGTTAAATAATAATTTTGTTTTAATATGATGAATTGAATGTTAATTCCTTATTAATTTGAAACATTGAATGTTAATTGGATAAAATTAAATATTAATTTGCTATATTGAATGAAACTAAATATTAACTTGATGAATTGAACGATAAGTGTATGAATTTGGATGTTAGTTTGATATCAATTTAAAAAATTGAATTTTAATTTGATGAAACTACATGTTAATTTGTTGTTGATTTGATGCATTTAATGCTTATTGGATGATTTTGAATGTTAGTTTGATCAATTGAATGTTAATTGTATGAATTGAATATAAATTGAATGAATTAAATGTTAAATTAGTGTTAATTTGATGAATTTAATATTAATTGAATTAAATTGAATATTAATTTGGATGTTGATTTGATGAAGTTAATGATAACTAGTTAAATTTGATTGTTAATTAGATAACTTAATGTTAGTTTTGTATTAATTTGATGAATTGAATGTTAATTTGATAAATTTGAGTTATAATTTGTTGTTAATTTGATAAATTGAATGCTAATTAAATTAATTTGTGTGTTAATTTGATGTCAATTTAATGAATTTAATGTTAATTTGATGAATTGAATGTTTATTAGATGATTTTTGAGTTTAATTTCAAGAATTGAGTGATAAAGAGATAAATTCGAATATAAATTAGATGAATTGAATGTTAATTTGGTTTTAATTTGATGAATTGAATATTAATTGGGCAAAATTGAATGTTAATTTTATGAATTTGATGTTGGTCAGTTGAATTTGAATGTTAATTTAATAAATTAAATGTTAATTAGACAAAATTGATTGTTAATGATTGTGGATCAATTATGTCCTAATAACATTAATGATTGAATATTTATTGGATTATTTTGGATGTTAATTTGATGAATTGATTGTTAATTAGAGGAATTTAAATATAAATTAGATGAATTAAATGTTAATTCGATGAATTGAATATTAATTGAATCAAACTAAATGTTAAGTTAATATATTTTTTTTCATCAAATCAACAATCATATTCATTTTTTTTTTAAGAAAATAGGGGAGGACATAAACCTTGCCCCTTACATAATAAAAGAAATTTAAAAGTTTACTTTGAGTGCAATTACATGTATCATCATATTCTTGATGCCCAAATCTCCTTTAGAAATTACTTTCACATGATGGGTCCCATCACATTTGATCTCAAATGCTTGAAATCCATTCACCCAAAAAAGTCAATTTGGAAATTTCCTTCACATGGTAGGTCCCATGGCAAAGATCATATTTCATGCAATTCTTTGTAGCTTCCCTAACTTTTAGTATGACTCAAGCACTTACCTTCCCAACGTTGGAGTAAATTTCTGAAAAAGGCAAGATTTGGTGGGCAGCAGATCTCCCGTTCTGCTGAGCAGTCCAATATTCCATGCAATATCGATGAAGAGTCAGCCGAGTAGCCCAATATCAATGAAGAGTCCAGCTGCAGCAGTCAGAGACGTCCTGCTTAAAAATGTGAACCGTAAGGTGAATAGTAAACTGGACAGATTTAAGGAGCATGCTGCTTTGTAATCCACGAAGAAAAACTAGTTGCAAGAAATAATGAAGGTTGCATTAATGTAGCAGCTTAGAACATTGAGCATTCCAGCTGTAGCATAAAATCCAGTTCAGCTGAAGCAGCCAAAAAAATTCCAGCTTGCACAGTAACGTGAAAAGTGGCATCTGGGCAGCAGCAGTCCATGCTCGATGAAAAGGTCCAGCTAGGCCATTAACTGCATCTGAATTGCAGTAACATGAATTCCAACTGCAGCAAGGAGTCCAGCTGAAAAACCCAGGAGGAGTCTACTCTGCTAAGACTTTCTTTGAACCATGACAAAGATTTATAGAAAACCTCCATGAAATCCCCGAATCAGCTCCATCAATGTCTGAAACCATATTTATTATTTTGCTTTAGAATTTTGAATGCTAGTATGGACTTGGATTTGAACCTAGTCATTCGTGAAGAATCTTTCCCCGCTGGAACGGTATTCAAAGTCAACGCCAAAGCAGCCAATGGTATTCAAACCCAACGCCAAAGCAGCCAGCTCTTCCTCTTTTTGTTTTCTTTTCTTCTCAACATTATTGAGCTTTCTCTGTAGTTCCTTGGATGTAGCCATAAAAGATTCAGAATCTAGAATAGGTGCTAAAACATCATCCTCTCCATCAGAAAAAAAGCCTCTTGTATTTTCATGAACAATAGGCTTTTTGACATAGTCATCCTTAGAGAAAGTGTCATTTGATTTCAATGCTTGATGAATCTCTTCCCTAGACATTTTTGGGATCAACTCCTCTTGACTGTGGACACGCTGATGAACTGCCTCCACCATCTGCTTGGTAACAAGAATTGGCTTGTACAAAGAATCATTGTCTTGCTTATTTAGAATACATGGATCATAATCAATGGAAACCTCTACCAAAGAATCTTCAATACCATCCTTAGGATCATCATCTGAACTGGAAAAAATCTCACCATCCTCATGATTCAGATTAATCAAGTTGAAAGAGATTGTTCTTGTAGTATTGTTAGTCGTCACCTTTCCATTTAAAGAACCCCCAAGAGACTTACTTGGAGTAACAGAAACCTCCACCATAGGATCAACAGCTTCTAAGTTTAATAAAGTTTGACAGAGATTAACATCATCACCATTTTTGTCTAAGTGGGAGTCTTCTTCTATAGACTTTTCTGCAACTTTCTCCACCACTTCCAGGTCAACTTGCATATCGTTTGCATTATCTAAATCTTGAATCTCAAGAACACGCTTGGAACCGCTTATGTTTGGATCATCATTGACAGACTGTTCTGCACATTCTTGTTCCTCCATGATCAGCGCTGGATGAGGAACTAGTGGATTTACCGAATTTGGGATTGTTACACTTGCCTTAGATAGGATATCTCCCCCAATATTATTTGCATTATCCTTGCCAGAATGCTCCCCATTTTCCAGTACTTTAATTGATACATCCTTGCCAACATCCCTGATTTCTTGGACGTTATTTGCTGTATTTCCAAAAGAAATTGTTGTTACTTTTTCTGAAATATTGACTTGCTTGGTTTTATGATGCTGAGCCAAATTTGTCTACTTTGATTGTGGCTGGATTGTTATATGATTATGAGTTACCTTATGAGGTTTCACAGGATTTTGATCTTGTTGTATCTCCTTCCCCTTCGATTGATCTTTACTTGCCTTTTTTGTGGATTTTGTTGCCAATTCCATATTCTTTCCTTGACTGTCTTCCTTCTGAGGAGAGACTTTCCTTTTCCTGCATGCTTCATCGCCATGGCCTTGCTTCTTGCAGATTTTGCAGAATAGCTTGCTTCTTTCAGAGATTTAGGATTTGCCATCTAGCTCCATCTTCTCCCATATCAATCCAGATTCTATTTGGATTATTGTGAAGGAGATTAACTTCTACACATACCCTTGCGACCCCTGGCTTTGACAAATTTAGCGTGGCCTGATCGTATGCCAACACCTTGCCCATGGGCTTGACCAAAAGTTAAGTAAGGCTTCTTGAAAAAGTTTAAGGGTAAACCAGGCAGCGAGATCCATAAGGGGACAATTGAAGGTTCTATGCCTGGAACAAATTTCGAAAACCATTTAAAAAATCTAAAGAGGTAATCCTCAATCAAGGTTGCATCTTTAAGTCATGTCTTCACAAAGTCTTCCTGCAATTCAAACCTTAGGAGGACATGCCTCTGATAATAGCTCCAACTTCAAAGTACCCTTTCAAACTCCATTTGTATCTAATTACCTCTTTAATGACCCCTAGAGAAGGCCTCCCATAAGAGCATTTATTGATTAAGGCATATTGGAGAGTTTGACTTGACTTCTGGATTTCTTCATTTGTGAAGGAGAATGTTGGTTCTCCTTCATAGAACACTATAGGTTTGTCAATTTTTTCTTGTGATGATCCATCGATAGGCTGATGTGGTTGGTTTTTGAATAGAGAAACAAAGGTTTGTGGTGTGTTTATGGAAATATCTAGAGGTTTTGGTGGAATTTGGTGTGGTAAGGTTGATGAACTCATGAAGAGGAGAAAAAACACACACTCATGAAGAGAAAAAATAATGTTAAGTTAATAAATTTAATGTTCACCAGTTGAATTTGAATGTTAATTTGATGAATTGAATTGATAAGTTTGTGGTAATTTGATGAATTGAATATTAATTTGATATCAATTCGATGAATCGAATGTTAATTGGATGAAATTGTATGGTACTTTAGTGTTGATTTGATGAATTAAATATTTATTAGATGATTTTGTATATTAATTTGATGAAGTTCCTGGTATGAGAAAGCTTGATTTGATTATATCATAAGTGACCATTGAACCTTACAACGACTTTGAGGGAAAAACTGATTTTGAACCAACCTCACCTCGCATAGATCACACCGACCTACCCACCCCCATGTGTGTGGGTGCCCAATTCATCTCCCCTTAAACTTCCCCACTAAAGGATTTCTTTTATGGATTTTCCTTCTCTAAGTTTCCCAATAGGTCTCGATCTCAATTCAATCCTTTATTTATTGTGAATATTATTGGATGATTTTGTATGTTAATTTGATAAATTGAATATTAATTGGATGAACTGAATGTTAATTTGATGAAATTGAATATTAATTTGATGAATTCAATGTTAATCCGTTGTTAATTTGATGAATTAAATATTAATTTGATGAATTTGAATATTGATTTGATAAATTTGAATGTTAATCAGATTAAATTTTAATTTGATAAAAAATACCACCGTTTGGGGTGCTATGACAATGGTTTGGGTGAATTTATTATAATTTTAGGTGAAATTACCACTTTTTGAGTAATTTTACTACTATTTGGGATATTGTTATCACTGTTAGGGACAATATTACAATGATTTTGGGTGATATTACTAGTACTTAGAGTGAATTTACCACTATTTAGGATAAGGATGTCATCGTTAGTATACATTTACCATTGAGTTTATAATATTAGTAATTTAACCTGTACAACAGTAAGTTTGACATATACTCTTGTAACTTTATTTACTATTGTTGTAACTTAATCTTAAACTGTTGTAAATATACTCTTAATTGCTGTAATTTTATCAAAGTTGTTATAAATTCGTCCACTTTATTTTTAACTTAACTCATTTTAGTCATAAATTAACCCATAAACTTTATAACGTGAACTTTAAATGTAGTAAATTTATCCACATTGTTGGTAATTTTACCTTAATTGCAGTACTATTACCCATAGAAGTAGTAAATATGACTTTAAATGGTTGTAGAAAATTGATTGTACTTATTTGACTTGTACTTTTGACAAAGTTTATTGTCTTGTACTTTCTGACATGTACTGTTTTAAAATATATAATAATTTTTTAATCATTACCAATTTAGAAGGTAACCCCGGTTACCACTCTGAAAAATATAAAAAGTAAAAGTACAAATTGATTAACGGTTCCTACTAATTGACAGACCGATCAATGACCCACATTGGTTTTTCAGTATGGTACCAAAAAACCCAATGTCAGTACCGTAGTCGGATCCAAGCGGAAGAGATGTAGCGACCGGAGAGAGAGTGCAAAATGAATTGAAACTCCATGGACTAAAAATAAAAGATGAGCAAAAGGGAACGTTTTCATACAAGTCACTCCAGAATGCTCAGCTTGTATAACCTGTTGGAATCCATCAGTTGCAAGATTTGTTTAAAAACCCAAATATGTCATAGTCAGGTTGAGATCTCCGCCACTGTATTTTCTCTTTAATTTCTTTCTTGACTGATCATCTACCATGCATTTAAGTACGACAAATGAAACATTTAGCTAATTGGGAGGACAATGTGAGAAAACTACCACTTAAGAAACAATGGGGACTGATGCCAACGCAGCCAAGTGTAATTAACCCCAGACAACTTCTGCACCCCATGTTTTCATATTTAAGTCTAAAATAAAACCCATCAATCCATGTATTACACCATCATAACGATAGCTACCAGTAGGAAAAAAAAATTTACACAGACAATTTCCGTATTGCTAATGGACTTTATTGAAGAAAGTCAATATACCCAATTTTACAATAAAAATTTACTTAAACAAAATGGCAAGGCTAGAGAAAACTAAAAACCCTCAACCCTTTCAGCTTTTTCATCAACTTCTAGTGTACAACAAACTCAAAAAAGTAAAACGGAAAACATACCAAATCCAGTTCTTCCTCAGCTAATTGAACTCCCCATCTGAAAACTGAGATCAATAGGGAAGCCCTGCACCAGCTTCATTACTCCTTGAGGCATTCAATTTTTCTATACACTTACAACTGGGCTATTGGAATCCATAAAAATTAACATATTGGATTCAGAAAGAAACTAAAGAGGTCCAAAGAATTGGCTCTGGGTGTTTACAAAAATCGCAAAGAGAACCCAATTTATCTGAGGATGGTGAAGAATGGTATTCAGGATCTGGATATTTTATATACAAGATGCTGGTGATCAGGGTGATCCCTAATGTTTGCCAAAAAGACAATGAAGTCCTTGCCTCCATATCAATCAGCAGATCTTCCATCCTGACAACATCTTCACTGGTTCAAGGACTATGCAGATTTCGTAGTTGGTCAACCATATCAGTGGAACAGCTGAGTCGCTGAAAATCAGACCTGTGAAGGACATTTGCCTGGACACTGCTTGACTTGTTTGATTTACGCTCCATAGGCATAGACTTGGCTGAGAAACTGTGGCGCACACGGATACGATGACTTTTTGACTCCGTCGTGCAGCTTCCACGAACCCTAACCACCAATATTACTTCCTTGTCTCTAGCATCTTCACACCACCAGTTTTGCGGGATGCCATCAACAAACTCCTCCAATGTTTGGAATTCCTCATGGTGAACTGAAATCTCCACAATATTACCTGGTTCGATTACGCCAGAAGCTGGATTGACCTGGTTCAAATGCACAACTATAACATAAGCCAAATTTGACTCCAGATCCAGCAAAAGATTTCAAAACCACAAAGTTGTATATTAAGAAAGCCAAGGGCGGAGCCACATTGGGACAAGGGATACCCCCCTGACTTTTGAATTTCCTTTACATATTACTTATTACTTAGATCAATTTATTAAATTTGCCTCCTAATTTCTTGAAAATTGGTAACGTGAACTAAGATTTTTGATTTTTTTATAAATTAATAGTCAATTGTCCTCCTAAAACAAATATTTTATTTTTGGATTGAATAAAAAATATGTGAAATGTCATAGCCGGTATATATATTTACTAGATATTTTTGGATTTTTTTGTGTCTTTTTTGCTCATTTTTATTAAGAATAAATAGAAACTAGTTTCATCAAATAATTTAGTCTTAAACCTTATATATCTTTTGTCGTGTTTGGATTTTAATTTTTTTTGTATTCATTGTATACATCTGACCCTCCCCAAAACTAAAACTTGCATAGACCAAAGCCTCATGCACTAGGCCACTTTGATGAAATTCTTTGGCCATATTTTGCCCCCTCTAAACTTGAATGCTGGCTCCGCCCCTGAAGATAGCAATGAAAGGTGTTTGATGCGAATTAATGGGTCGATGAAAATGCCATTTGAATTGAGTTAAAATAACTCCTTAAATTTGTGCAACCAAATTAGCATACCTTATAATGGAAATGTAACTAACGACTACTCTTCCCTCTGGTTTCGTATTATTCGTATAAAATACAAACAAATTATATATTCAAGCAACTATAAACTGAAACCAAATAACTCAAAGGACAAAGTACACATGAAAAGTAGGAAAAGATTTTGTGAGCAAAATAAGACCTACTTGGGTGAACTACTGTCTCATCCTAGTGGTAACAACCTAACAGCAGTCCAACAATGGAGTGAATGACCATTCAAACCCATCATCTGGAGAGAGAGAGAGAAGTTTTATTCATTTTATATATCTCCTAAGATACCGTATTATATATTGTTGTGTCCTTGCTGTGCATTCAACATTTCCAGGATTTCCCGAATAAGCATGTCTGTGCTGTGCTATGTTATGACTGTGTACGTGTGTACATTCATGTCCGTGCTAAGTACTCCTATAGAAACTTAAAATACTCCTTGTATCCATGAAGACACAAAAAAATAAATAAATAAATAAAAATCACCCTATAACCAAAAGGGACGCTTTTTGGGCCCAAAACAACTGCCTACCCAGTGTGGGCCACAAAACCCTGGTTGTTAGCCTCCAAAGAGACCATAACCTCTGCAAACAACATATGGCTCCTGAAAAAATATGCACAAAGCCATTGTTTATAGTAGGAAAGAAAAAGGGTAAAGGGTAAGATACTTGAATGCACATACATCTCAAAGACTACCATTTATGTTTTCTTACATCAAGTACACCTATAAAGGAACTGGAAAATCCTGACGCATGAGAAGATTGTTTCAAGGTTTACGTTCAAATAATGCTTCAGCTTGAACGTTTCATGAAATGAAATGCCTGTGTCAGAAAATCATTTGGCTAACAAATCATAAAACTCTGGTAGATGCAAAAAATATAAAAGAGAAGTCAATGAGATCCATCACCATAGCCACTATCAAACGCATGGGGAAGATAACTATGGTCCTATAAATTAAGGGAAAGGCCCTTCCCTTTGCAGAGTTGACTTTCTATATGCCAATATCAAAGAAACGAGAGAGTCTAAGTGGGGCTGTGAAAAAGAGATGGTGAATAAGAGTTCAGCGCATCCTCATAGACAACAGTACACCACACTTGCAGCTCAAGTCCAGTAATTTCAGAAATGAGTAAAGGAAAAATGGTGATATATTTTGTGCATTTACTTCTCTCCTCCTTGTTCTTCCTCTTACGGGAAGACCACTTATTTTAGACTTCAACGTGCCCACCAATTCCTAAATAATTTGGCTGGGCCATTCAAAAAAATATTTATAGATCTATTCCAAGCTAGATATACCACAATTCCCATTGAAAAAACTAAAGCGTTTGTTATCAATTGATAAAGTATTAATGGGAGCGAAGTGGATTCTGAAGGCAAGTAAATCCTCCATGTATACGTATCTAACCATATCAAGTTTCCACGATGCTCCAAACTTCACTGCTTGGTTGTAGTACATTATTAAACATTTTTAATGTTCTGCTTCACATAGAACTAGTAAACGACTACCCAACCTTCAGGGTCCTCTAAGGAAACTACATAAAGAAATAGCTTTAGATATTCTCAGTTCAAAAAAATACTTAGTAATTGAATAGAGAAGCTATCTGACCTCAACCATTAAAACAAATTGATTTGATTCAGATTCTTCTCAAGCCAATTAGTTATAAACAGGGAAAATTTTGATGGACTCATCTACGGCATTAAGAAAAATCTACACTATTTTCTAAACAAGTTTGAGCTTGCAAACATATGATATGGATTCCTGACAATAAGGCCAGCAGGTAGGGTACTGTCTGAGCCCTACGAATCAATGCAAATTTGATTTTAGGCAATATTATGGACATGTCACTTCACAGTGTAAGCTTTTACCAAAAGCCAATGCTACCTGCTTCTAAGTCCAACACTCAGTCACTATGATCAAAAAGCATTGCCAATCATCTAAGAAGCAGAAAATTACCTCAAGCCATCGAGGAAAGCCAAAACAACCTCTTGCACGATGATCGGATGCTTGTCCATTTTCCTTAACAGTGGACTCGCTTTCGCAAATTATGTCAAATAGAGCTTTGTCTTTCCCGCATTTATTTGTAATCCGCAAAATGGATGTATCCTGGTTCTGGAGAATTATGTTGTTCGTACTAACAACAGCTTCAGGAACCTTGAAAAGTTCCTCAAGTATGAGCATGATTTTCTCATTAGATCCAATAATTTCTCCAAACTCCTGTCTCCTCACGGACTCATCTACTCGAGCGATCTCCATACAGAATATGCAACGGACGGGCTTGTGATCACTGTCTGTCACATCCATGCAAGCTTCATACCTAATCAAAAGATGTGAGACCATGATAGTATTACTCACACACAGAGAAAGAGAGAAAGGTAGATAGGTAGGTAGATTGATAGATAGATAGAGACAAAGGGAAGGGATGCCCGATAAAGTGGTTAACACTTATGACATACCCTAAGACAATGGGAGAAAAAATGTTTCATCAGACCAGCATTGGATCACTCCCCCCCCCCCCCCCCCCGGGTTCTTCTTTTCTCTCCCTTATCCCATTCATGTCATTCACCCCATCAGACACCAAAATCCATCTGATCATCATCCAACTTGCTTCACTCATAAATGAACATGCTGCTCTGTATAGGTAGACAGACAGCTATAATGTACAGTTTTAAAGTAAAGCCCTCACATACATGCCATGAGTGGGGAGTATAATCCATGTAGCATTCGTAATGTATGTACAGTTTACACATCTATGCATAACAGAACTATAGAAACAACTTACTGTGAAATTAAGGAAACTACAGGACACTCTAAACTGCACGAAGATATAGTAGCTGTACGGCTATCACGGTATAAAATTCTGTCACACCAAGCAGGGATGCGCTTCTTTTCACTAGAATCATACCCTATAAAAAGACAGATACACCAAGATTAAACCCACAGCATAGCACTTCATCACTCTCTTCAAAGAGACTGTAAGAGGGAATTACTGAGAATAAACTACAAGCAAGAAAATGAGAATCCCAAAACAACTCAGTACAGTTAAGTTAAATCCAATTCAGAGTCTTCAGACAAATCAAAACAGTACAACTGTTTTAGAATCTCACACAATCTATGGTAAAAGGTACCTGCCAAACCAACTTGATGCCTTTCAAATTTGTATGTGGGAGGAAATCTGATAACTGCTTCACGCATCCCTTGGAAGACATTCCCAGCTTTCATTTCTGCAAGCAGCTGATCCCTCTCTCTCAGCCAATCAAAGCACCTTTGGGAAATGAAATCCCTTGCTTCGTCATAAGATATATCATCCAGCCGATAGTTGAAGTCACCGAAAAATACAACCAGGTCCGCCTCAGATAGCTCCGGCATTCCTTCCACAGAGTGGATACCCATAGCCTGTATAAGTGTCAGCACTTAACCACTTCCCTAATGCAATTGAAATTCTATAGAAGACAGCATAATCTGTCACTATAAAAGTAAGAAAAATGAATCCAAGACAAAAACAATTTGAAGACAAGATAGCCGCAATACCAACCAAAATATGTACGTACATTTGCACAGCGAAGCATTTGAATGGTGGATGAGACACCAGCTGCAACAGAGAGGACCAATGGCAACTGATAACTGTGAGCTAGCCAAATTAAAAATATTGTGCAGGCAAGCAAGACAAATACATAACGAACCATACCAGCGGCAGCACTGAAAAACGGCCGATTGAAGATCATTGTTCGATACACATGATCAAAATCAGCATTGCGGCGTCCAACAGCCTCTAAATGAGCAGCAAAGTGACAGTTGACAAAGCACATTTCCCGACCATACACTCTCATCTTCAAACCAACAGCTCCCTGTTTGCAGAACCTTTAGCCACATTCACAACATAAATAACAAATGATATGAAAATGAGCACGACATAAAGCATCGGAACAGCTTCTTCGACAACCAATAACTCAACTATGCGCATGATTGTGCATGCCCTTCTGCATGTAATGAAAGATCCAAGTGTTGATTAACCTGTGACTCGGGGCAAATGTGGTATTTCACACAGCTTTCTTAGGTTCTTTTGGAGTGCTTCAAGTCTAGTTGTAAGCTACTTTTATATTATCAGCTCCTGTTATTATTTATTTTAAGTTTACATTCGATTTCGAAAGTCAAAAGAAATTTTGACCTATTCAATCATTGCAAAAATGTTGATGGTTTCATAGACCATGGATTGATTTATGTCATTTGGGTTTTTATTTGCAATACTAGGTGTTCTAGAATAGTCTTTTTTTTTCCTTTTTTTTTGAACTCGTTCTAGAATAGTCTGAAAGTTAAATAGACAACAATTTCCTGATTTGGAGTCCTAGTCCAAGTAGATTAAGGATAAGTCAGAAGCATAAATACCAATTGATTGTTCCCATTAAAAAGGGCTTTCCCTTGTGAAAAATTCAGATTGTCTATTTGTATTTTTCCCAACCTTTATGCACGAGGGAGCTGCAGGTCCTCCTTTTCTTCTCTTCTTTAATTTTTGATATTCGTCATGTTATTATTGAGCTCAATCAGAAGATCACATCACATTTTACCACCATAAATAGTCTACTTTGAAGCCTAATCATCCTCTTTCACAAATGTTCCACTCTAGCAGCCAGCATTACCAATACCAACCTTGCAACGATTAATGGATAATGTTCACGACCCAGACCCTAGACAGCCTCATTTCTAGCCTGATTCAATAACCCTTCTTGCACCTTAAAAAGCCCTGTGATGTCATAAGTTTTTCAGCCCTTTTAGCCATAAAAAAAACTTTAAACAGCCCCTAAAAGAACCTTTTCCCGCTGTCTAATCCAATTTTGATACTAGGACGTGTAGGAGGTGCTACCTGCATCTGTCCTACATCATTTTGAATCAGAGCTAAGTACTCCTTCACAACAGTCCTTCCCAAATCTTCTTCTTAATCGACTGGTCAATATAATCTTTCCCTTCACAATGGTAAGAAGGTTAATCTAAGTTGAGATTTGGATTCATTAGCTCAGACCTGGAGGCATTGATTCAAGGTCATAAATATATAAATACAACTTTGCCTCAATTCAATACCAAGATGGCTCCTGTTGAAGCATTGTGTGGATCCAATAAATGCCACATTGAGAAACTTAGTTGTTCTTCAAGGGAAATACCCATATGATATCAATATGGCTCAAAAACTAGGACCATTCACTTTTACAAATTCCTTGTCAATGCCTTATCTGCATTGTGCTAATAATATGGCTAATTACGCTAATAATGGGGATCTGCAAGAACCTGATGTGGAAACAAGAATAAGATTGAAGAAACCACTTGAAATTGAAAAGAGGAAGATAAGAATATGGCTACATTTGTGGAGCTACATGAAGAAAAACAGAGGGCCAAGATTATGGAGGTCAAAGGAAAAGCTGAAGATATATATGGTTTTCATATTGCAACTCAACCCATGAATGCATTTCCAGAGTTGTCCCAAGCATTGATATTTTCATTCCAAAGAGTTTTACTGCTATGAGTGGGAAGGAGGATCTCTACAATTCTATTTGTTGCTTCCAAAAGGACAATTAAAATCCAAAAGTTTCCAAGAATTCATGATTCAGGAATGGAAGTTTGTGCTTATGAAATGTTCATAGTGTGGCATTCTTCTATGTCAATAGCAACATAGATTGGGTTCAAAACCATTAGATCTATCAATCTCTTTCTTGTGGGATGTACCTTAACTTCCTACATGTATGAGTAACTGCTCTTCCACTCTCATGTGTTAAGCATACAAAAGTCATGGACGAGTTTTCTCGAGTGTAAGGCAAAATGATGCACATGAACAAGGATAACAGCAAACATGGAATTTCGTATGGGTCTTGTTTAAGGCCTTTTCTAACCAAGTCTTGGGTGGAACTGACTCGAGCTTTATGCTGGTTTCAAGTTTCTAAGCTACTGGTGCCATTACATAATCAATGTTTTGTAACTTATGTCATTTGACCCCATCAATTCTATTTGTTGTGATGACATTGAGCTGCGCACTTGATCTCAACCAACCAACATTCAAGAGAATCAACTAGGAAATTCAACAAACAAAGAACTGTAACCTAAGAGGGGGTGAATTAGGTTTAAAAGGCAAATGTCCAATTAAAAATCCAATTTCACTAATTGTGAAATTGATTAACCTATATCATAGTTGTCAATGAGATGAGAATGATATTGTGTGTGAGAGATAGAGTTAACAAGGACAATATAAATTAAAGCGAGTGAGAGAGAGAGAGCAAACACAATGATATATAGAGGTTCTTTTTCTCTTTCTTGAATCTCTTCAATATGTGAGATTCCAACACCTTTACACCTGCTATTCTTTGAGTACAATGAAAAGATTTCTCTCTTAAAAGACTCCCACAGAAAGAATACAATATTACTCTCTCTTACTTCTCAAGTACAGTAATGCTACGCTAACCAAATTTTATGACCAAATTTGAAGTCCAAATAACATGACAGCACATTATTTGGAGTCTTTATTGGGGCTCAAATGACATGACACCAAATAAAGAAGCCAAAGTCAACTGTCATGTCATTTGGGCTACAAATTTCGTCATAAATTTTGGTCAGTGTAACATTATTGGCTCAAGTATAATCTCTCAAATCAAAAGATGAAGACAAGAATAATGATCTTAAAAGCTTACAACAACTCAAATCTCTTAACAATAAAGAATACAATCTCTTTTGAATTTTAGCTTATAAGTTCTCTTGTGCAAGAAGACCCCAAAATGCCTTTTAGACCTCTATTTATAGTGGAGGTCAAAGAAAGATTCAAATGTTGAACATCCTTAGATGAACGATTCGCTATAGAGAACTTCAACTTTGAGCTCATTAGGTTGAAAAAAACTATCCAAATCACCTAGTAAACCTAACATTTTTTGGTAACCAAATGACACCAACATATACTTTTAAAACAATTCATCATAAACTTCTGCGGGGCATGCACGTGGTTTTCCTACGAACACAATATGGATAATTTATCTACCACCACAAGGATTGATCTCAAGCCATTCATATTCATTAGTCCTAAAATAATATCCGTCAAGACTAATTGTCATGGTTTGTTAGGCCTAGGAAAAGGCGACCATTATCATGCATCTTTATTTCTTTTCAACTTGTGTAACTGGTACATGAGACATTTTCAAATAGGCCTCGATATCTTTTTCCATCTTGCGCAAGTAGTATGAACGAGACAACAGCGACAACATCCTCCCAAGCATGGATGACTCACCCATCAAGTGTCATGCAACTCTGTCATCAACTTTCACCTCTCCACCTCTGAAATGGATGTTGAGTCTGCCTCCAACAACTCCTTGTCAAGCCAATATCTACTAATCAAACATTAATTAACTTCTTGTTTGAGTTTTCCATAAGCAACATTAGCCCAAAATTGCTCCTTGAATCTCTAGAAAACATATCTACATACTCTTACATTTCTTTCTGATTCAATGCATCAACAACTTGGTGCTACCTCCTAGGTCCATTTACGCACAAAAAGTTGAACTCATCAAGGTATTCCTCTCATAGTTAAATGTTGCGGTATTGGTCATCGACTAAATAAACCACTAATACACATCGATCGCGGCGTCATGACACAGTATTGGTTGATATGAATCAGAAAAAGGACTATAATGTGTTTAAGTATCAAGTGGATACATGTTATAGATCTATGAATTGGACAAAAAGGACTATAATGTGTTTTAAGTATTAAAACTTAAATTGTTGAATTATATCGGAGGAGTACCCAATACCAATGAAAAGAACGGCCCATACCTAAACCAACAAAGTCTTTTAGTCCCTCAAGAGTCTTTTAACTCCTCTATTGTAGACGTTTTGTATAAGACTACGGCAAAGGCTGTGGAGTCTTAGTCGTTGAACACTATTGCTACGACCGCAAAAGCTATGGAGTCTTTGTGGTAGTGCACAGCTACTCAACTACGAAGAAGGAAATTCAATTTTCTAGGTGTGATTTAGGGTTGAAAATTGCAAAGTTGCGTGTGGGTTCTGTATATATGATTCTTTGATGCTTCTCGCTACTTTTCTTCTCCCCTTTTCCATTTTCTTTGGCCTTTTACTGCTAGTCTAAGATTTTGGGGATTACATAACAATGTTAAGCATATTAGTTTGATTCGTTCCAACTCGAACGACCAGCAACGATACAACTATGAGTTGGGCTGATATGTCCAAGTCGATACAGATTCAGTTGTGTCTCATGATATTCGTGCACTAGGTAGTCAAATATGACTCGGTCAGGGTGCTTTGAACCCTGATTCGTACCACCGAGTTTGTAGTTTGTTAGCATATTATGGGTCTTGAAGTAAGTGTTGGCCACATTGTCATTCACCACTTTGAACTAGGTCCCCAACAAGAAATGCTTCCACCTATCCAAGCAATGCACTACAGCGTCATCTCCTTCCCATGCGCCAAGTATCTTGATTTTGCATCATTCAAACTTGGACTCTCAAAAGCAACAAGGGTGTCTATTGTGGAACAGGACTCCTCCAATAGCTCGGTCAATATGCACTTTAAAGGCTAATTCGAAGTCCACCAATCTCAACCCTAGCCCAGAAGACATAATATCTAAAGCAGTCTAACAAGAAACTGTCCATTCCTGCATGTGATCTTTCATTAGCAAGTCAGCCAGACCAAAAAGTCTAAAGGAAACACTGGTCTTTCTTGATCTATCAATCTCTTTCCAGTATTATGAAGCTTAACTTCCTCCACTTATGAGCGGTTGTTCTTTGTCTCGCATGTGTTAAGCATGGAATATCACATGGAGCTTGTTTAGTGCCTTTTCTATCCAAATTTCAGGCTGTAATGAAGCTAGTTTTAAGCTCCTAAATTACTACTGTCGTTACGTAGTTTGTGTTTTATTAGGTTTCAAGGGTCAGAGGTACTTCGTTCTTCTCAATCTGCTGGGCATGGATTATGTCCAAAGTCCATGGATCAAGTTTGGGTCGAACTAAGTTGTTTATATTGTTATGTGAACATATAATGTACTAGAATAGTCTTAAAGAGTTATAGAGTCAAGAGGACACTAATTTTACAGCCTTTAGTAGATTTACGAGAGACAATGGTCTCTAAATATACATCTGTTCCTTTTGTTCAAGAGAGGATCACATTATGAAGAATCGAATTTCATATTGGTGTTTTGCCTACGGGAATAATGTCATCTTCTTCTCTTTACTTCTCTGTCTATTTTATTATTAAACTGCTATCAGATCTGATTTCAACACCTTTTACCCTAAATAGTCTACTCTGAACCAGTTGAAAACCAAGAATAATAAAATTAGGGTATAGGAGAAAGAGAAGAGTAGAGGAAGAGAGAAAGTGTATATAGATTGGTATGTAGGAAGTGTGCATCCTATCCCCGATTTATATTAGTTTGAATACATATTACGAAAGTAGAAAATAGGAAACTTCCAAATAGGAAAATCTAATAACTCTAACACTCCTCCTCAAGCTGGAGCATAGAGCTTGGAACAAATACTGCCCAAGGTAGATCGCGCCAAGGGTTTGGTGAAAATATCACCGAGTTGATCACCTGACTTGACATAAGGAGTGACAATTTCCTTTGGCATTAAGAGATACCGAATAAAATGACTATCAACTTCAATATTGCTTGATAGGTTCATGAAACACGGGATTAGTGGCAATGAAAATGGCTACCTGATTGTCACAATGCATCTGGATTGGAGACAGCACATCAACTCTCATCTCACGAAGAAGAAAACAAACTCATAACATCTCACAAACAGTATGAACTATGGCACGATACTCAGTGTCCACACTAGAACGAGCCACCACATTTTATGTCTTATTGCACCAAGTAGCAAGGTTAGCACCAAAAAATGTACAATATCAGAAGTAGACCGTCTATCAATGTGACTGTCGGCCCAATCAGCATCAGACAATCTAGTAACTGATAAGAGGTGGTCAACGGTCGATATAACAATCCTCGACCTGGGATTCCTTTCAAATATCAAAGAATACAACGACTAGCTTCCAATGAGGTTTACGAGGAGTATGAATAAATTGAGTAACAACACCAATGACATAAGTAATGTTAGGATGTGTCATAGTGAGATAGATCAGCCTCCCAACCAAACGTCGATAATGCCCCGTTTCCTCAAAGACATCTCTACTGTCAGAACCTAATTTAACCGTTGGATCAATGGGGTTATCAACTGGGCATGTACCAAGCATACCAGCTTCAGAGAGTAAATCTAACACGTACTTCGTTGGCATAAACTAATACCCTCCTTAGACCAGGCTACTTCAATGCCAAAAAAGTATCGAAGGAGGCCCAAGTCTTTGATGTGAAACTGTTGGCTTAAATAGGTCTTAAAAAGAGCAATACCAGCAATCACTGTCGCTAATAATAATATCATCAACATCGACGATGAGAACAATGACACATGTAACAAACTTCCCGATAACAAAGAATGATCCAAAGTACCACTAGGAGCCATATTTAAGCACAACAATACTAAACTTATCCAACCAAGCACGTGAGGATTATTTCAGGCCATATAATACTTTCTTTAACTGACATACTAATTGTTCTTGCCAAGACACAATATAACCTGGTGGTTGATCCAGCTGATATAAAGATCAATCTAAACTCATGCAATATAAATAAATACCCAAATAGAGATAAGACAAGCAACAAGAGAAAAGATCTAACAATAGTCCACACTGTATGTTTTTGTATATTCCTTTACAGCCAGTCACACCTTCAAGTGCTCAACAGAACCATCGAGAAGATATTTCACAGTATATACTCAATGACAACTAACAAGTTGCTTGCCAGGAGACAATGGAATAAGATCCCAAGTCCGATTTTCATTTAGAGCTTTCATCTCTTCATCCATCGCCAATTTTCACCCTAGGGATAAAAAGACCTGTTTGAAAAAAACTAGGAATAAAGACAGAAGATAATGATGATGCAAAATAACAAAATGAGAAGGACAGTCGATAAAAGAAGAAAGAATTAGAAAGAGGATGTTGTGTACAGCTACGAATAACTTGTCGTACAGAATACCTTTAATATGTATATATCAAACTGAACCAGAATTGTAAAGTTGATAAAAACCTTAGGCAATTCAAATCGATCTTTTATTAAGAAATAACTAAGTCATACGAGAGAAATCATCAACAAAGAAGACAAAATACTAAACATCAAAAATACTTTTGACTCTTGCAAGACTTTAAATGTGTGTGAATAATATGAAATGGACTGGACTGATGACTTGATGAACTATCGGGAAAAGAACTATGGTAATGCTTACCTAATTGACAAACCTCACATACTAACACAGAAGAAGAACTCAAACTAGGGATAACTGACGCAACTTTTGCAAGGAGAGATGACCTAGTTGAAAGTGTCACTGAAGGGGAGACAATATAGCATTCAAGACAGGAACAGAATCACTAGGATCTAGTATAGGACTCACAAATCATAGGTTGAAGGAAAAATTAGGAATAAACAAACCAGAGGTTAATGGCATAGTTTGAGTAGAAAGAAAATCGTCAGTCCCATGTACATGTCGAGAGGAGCCATCAGCTAACACAATACATAAATTAGATGAATATAAATTAGAGAATAGGGATGAAATATCATATATATGAGCAGTAACTCTTAAATCAATGATCCAAGTGAATAAAGAAGGTTTATCAACCACACATGTTGAGTTACCTCCCTTGGCAAAACTAACAGTAAGACTAAACAAATGTAAAGAAAGTGAAGACAACTTGTGAATGAGTTGATTAAGCTGGTAAGAAAGATCATCATGAGAGCTAGAACCCGATGCAACTAGACCATTGGTAGAAGGCTAATGTACTATTGAACTCAAAGAGTCACCAGAAGCGTGATTACCATGTGTTGATCTCCTATACTTAGCCCAGTATTTTGAAAAGCTCGTCTAGGCACTCGCCTAGGCGAGAAGCAAAGTGGAGTGAAGGTATCTCGCCTTGAACACCCCGACGAAGCGAATGTGACTAAAGTGAGAAAAATGAGCACCTTACACTTAAGCGAAAGGCGAAAAAGCGAACGCCTTAGTCATGCAAAGCGAAATAGTCTTTTATTTTTATTGTGGACCGTTGAATTATTTTATTTTTATTGTAGACCGTTAGATTGGGGCAATTGAAAAAAAAATTATAAAATGCCAATACATCCAATTACCCCCATATCCCATAAATATAAAACCTAAACTCTAATTTTCAGGATTAGACCTTCGTTGTTGCTGCTCCTTCCTCTCTGGTTAGGCAATCGCTGCTACTGCTCCTTCCTCTCGTCAGGCGATCGACTGCTGTGCTATTCCTTACTCGCTGGTCAGAGACGAAGACTGCTGCTTCTCCTTCCTCGCTGGTTCAGGTTTGTCTCCTCTCTTTTTCTTTTCACTTCTGTATCTCTTCTTCCTCTCTAGTTCTTTTTTTTCTGCTTCTGCTTTCTATTTTTTTTTTCTGCTTCTTTCTTTCTGCTACTATTTCTTTTTTTTTTTTTTTCTGGTTCTCCTTTCTGTTTCTTCTTCTTTCGGGTTCTTCTTTCTGCTGTTTCTTCTTCGTTTTTTTTTCTCGTTTTTTTTGTTTCTACTTTATTGCTTCTATTTTTTTTGCTTTCTATTTTTTTTTTGCTTATTCTTTGATAATGAATGTTGTTTGTTTGTAAGTCTGATTTTTCAGCTAATGATTCTGATTTTAATGCTGCTGCTTCTTTAATGTTTGAATAGTTGATTTTAATGTTGTTGTTTCTTCTAAATGCCGTAATGCTTGAATAACTGATTTTAATGTTGCTGCTTCTTTTGAATGCTGTAATATTTCTTTAATGTTTGAATAATTGATTTTAATGTTGTTGCTTCTTCTGAATGTTGTAATGCTTAAATAGCTGATTTTAATGCTACTGCTTCTTCTAAATGTTGTAATATTTCTTTAATGTTTGAATAGTTGATTTTGCTGGTAGTGTTGTAATGCTGAATGCTAATAGTGCTGGTTTTGCTGAATGCTAATGTGCTATTTTTTTGCTAATAGTGCTGATATGACTGTTATTAAGATTTGAAATATTATTAGTGTTTGTTTTAATTTAAATGTTTATGGTTTTACTTGCATTTAAATATTTAGTATATATAAAATTAAACTTAGATATTTAGAATTAATTAAACTAAAATATTTTTTTTTTTTTTAACTGCTCGCTTCGCTTTGGTAAAGTGTTTCGCTTCGCTTCGCTTCTCGCCTAGGCTTTAGGAGCCTTGATCGCTTCGGTTCGCTTTACGCCTTAAATAACACTGACTTAGCCCAATAATAATCTTCAGTATGTCATATGCTACCACAATAAAAACACTTCCACTTAGAACGATTACCATCATGTTCACCACTAAGACCACCATTCGAAGTCAACATAGAGAAACCCATAATTAATTATGCTTGGTCGAATTCACAAACAACCCAATAATCCACCAAGAATGAACAATCACTCAAAATCAAACCACAATCAGCCCTAAATAGAACCAACAACTCAAATAACAATCAACAGGCTAGGAAGTACGGACACTTCATTAAGATTAGAGTGTCGGTATTAGACATGCTAACGCTCGGACACGTGTTGGGCATAGAAAAATAAGTGTCTGATTTTTTTTCTTATTAATTTTTTTAAGGACACGTTAAGAACACGGCTGACACGTTGGGGGACACATTTTAAGATTTCTTTTTAATTTTTTGAAAACTTTTCATATCACTTCATAATTAAGAATTATTTTTGTAATTTTAAAGAGATATAAGTCAAAGTCATAATATAAAAGATGTTATAATCATTATATTGAATATAGGACATGAATGTAATATAATTTTGGATATGAATACGAACTTATATACAGATGGAATAAACTTTTAATATGAAAGTAATGTGAAAAAAAATAGGATTACAAAATTATGACTTTTTGAAATCAATGAAAATTAGTGTTGCAAATGGAATATTTTAGAAAGTTGTAGTAGTCATTAACTGTTGGATCATAGATGTTAATATTGAATGTGTATCGGTATATCTTATATTATACTTTTTATGCATTGATATCATTATGTAATTTTTAAAATTAGTGAAATGATAAATTAAAAGATTATTATGATAATATTTTTAGTTTCACATGATAATATATAGTATATATTTATACATATAAATATATATTATTTAACGTATCGCTAACATGTCTGTATCTTTTTTTTTTTTTTTTAAATTTCATATGAGTATGTCATATCGTATCCGTATTAGTACCCGTGTCTATACATCTTAGTCAACACGAACTGAACAGATGTTGAATTGACCAGAAAAGAGCTCAATAGGATCTAGAAAGGGCTGAAACTAAAGAAACAACCTCCAAACTACTAAATCAGGAGAGAATAAGTAGTACTGGGGCTGATATCTACTGAACCGATGCTGGAAACCCTTTAACTAGTCTGAACTAGTCCAAAATACACTAACCCGCACTGGTTGATCCTGAACCGGTGTTGGAAAATCCTGAACTAGACTGTTTTTCACTGAATCAGTGTTGACAAACCTGGAAACAAATTGGTTGGGTCTGAACCAGTGCTAAAAAAAATCGGGGAATAACTCGGCCCAATAAGAAAAGGAGAAGAAGGTGAATTGGATGAGGAATTCAACTGAACCAGGTTGAACCATGTTGAACCAAACAAAACATGTCAGGTTGAGGGAGAACTAGACTGATGTAGATGGCCAAGCCGTTGGACCTGTCAGATTTGGGCTCCGAACAAAAATACCAGTAATTGGGCTTCACTTAAAAGAGAACGTGGGCTGGAGTTGGACCAAAAGAAAAAATAAGTTGGACTTCAGTTAAATCAGTGGGCTGGAGCTTAATAGGCTTAGTAAACCCAAAGAACCGTTCCAAGTCTTCTAACCCGAGATACCCATTGTCTTCTTCATTGAACTGAGGAACAGAATCCTAGCATCTATTGTGTTGGAAAAGGAGCGATGCTGGCGACTTTGACTGATTTCGATGAGTGCAACTAGTGTTGTGAAAAGCGAGCCTATGTGAGAAGCGAAACAAAGCGAAGAGAAGCAAGCCTTGATCACCTTAAACAGCCAAGGCGAAGCAAGGTTAAGTAGAGCGATGAAACAGCGAGCCTAAGAGACGAAACGAAGAAGCGACCCAGATGAAAAAAGTGAACGCCTGGCTGCAATTTTTTTTATTTTCTCCTCCCCCTCCCCCTCCTTCATCCTTAACATCAACTAAACTCTAGCAGAGATGATGCTATATATGTATATGTATATGTATAAAATAAATTGATTGATTCATCTGACAGTATCATATGGTAATTTATCTTGTTATGATTAGATGATGTTGAATGTTTATGGTAAATGCTCCTATTAATCAAATTGGCTTGGTTAATCAAATTGATTAATCAATTTGTTATATGCTCTATTTGTTTAATCAATTTCTGAGTGCTATGTTTAGTGATTGATATTAATCAATCACGGTGGCAGTCGAACCCACATTTGTTAACTTTCCATTTAGATGATGTGATTGTGTCAATTGATTATTTTTAGAATACAATAATGTTCAATATTTAATATCTTGTCTATTTAAAATATATAAATGTTTATTATTTTGGATGCATTTAAATATTTTGTATTTGTAAAATTAAAACTTAAATATTTAGAAGTAATCAAAGTATTAAACTAAAATGTTTGTTTATTTTTTATATTTTTCGCTTTGGTTCGATGAAACAATTGTTTCGCTTCTCGCTGAAGCCCTCGGGAGACCGGTTCGCTTTACGCCTTATATAACACTGAGTGAAACGACTAGCAAACACAACAAGAAGCACACCAAGGTTCGCTGATCAAAGCGAAATAACTGATCAATCCACTTGGGGCAAACTACCATCGAAGACACAACTGTGCACTGCACCTTCATCAACCACAAGAGAAGAAGCTCTGAAATCACTCCTTCAAAGCTTCATATTCAGACAATCACAACCACAAGTGGAAATGAAAAACAACTGTCCTGCTCTCAATGACGGAGAAAACAACCCAAGATAAAAAAAGGAAAATAAAGGAGAAAAATAGAGATCAAGGGTAGAGGAAGAGAGAGAGTGTAAATAGATTGGCATGTAGGATGTGTAAATTCTATCACCTATTTATATTAGTTTGAATACATATTAGGAAAGTAGAAAATAGGAAACTTCCAAATAGGAAAATCTAATAACTCTAACAGAACTCAATCATTCTCTTTTAACAAATACTGAACTCCAGCAGCCCAGACTCCGTAAAAGCAGTCTTATTACTCATCAAGGTACTGTTCACAACAACTAGAATGGCCCTAGACCTAGAGCAGTCTCCTTTCTAGCCTTTTTCAATCCCAAAAGCCTAACCCCTTCTTACATGTTATTAAATCCAGCAGCCCTTGCAACGGAAACAAGCCTTATGCATCCTCCAAAAGACACCTCTTTTGGTTACCAATACAAACGTTGGTAAAAGATTTGTAGGAGTATGTGAGCCAATTTGTCCTGCATCCATAAGTGAGTAGCCAAGCACTGTTGCAACACCAAAAATCACAACCAGACTTCTTCCTTCTACCTAATCTATATTAGGACTTGAGAGAAATTTTTGTCCACTCTTCTAATGAAGTACTTTAGAGATTGCATGGAATTCTGCTTAACCATAAATAATATCATGACTTCAAAGGTCCCAATATGGATACAAGCAAAGCCATCAAATAGCTACAATGAAAAGCATAAAAAATTTTATATCAGGTCATGTGAAGTTTTACATACTACTTTGATGAAAAAATGGATCATCCAAATAACTTTCAACTTCTTTAGTTTGTAAGCCTGTGAGACCATCACAGCAAAGCGACACTAAAACAAGAATTACAAATGATTCATGGCAATTAGAGCATACCTTATTACCAATTGCACGCCCCAAACCACATGGGACTGCTGCAACATCAACATCCCCAAGATGTTCTCTAATATTGTTTCTGACCCTGAAACATGATTCTGTACTTATTAAAGATCAGATACTCATTCAAAAGAAAGTGGTAAACAACTTCTTCAATACAGGCCATCTCAACATCCATACCAATAGAAACAGATATCTATCATTTTATATTGCACTCAAGAATACAAGTTGGTGGGCTTATTTGGAGAAATGGGAATAATAACCAAAGAAAATGTAAGTAACTAGAAGAAAAGAATAAAAGAAGAATTGAGCTCACTTATTGTAGTCCTACATGCCAAAAGAAGAGCTTATTTATTGAAATACTATGAGCAGAATGGACTCATTTGATATGCAAGTGCCAAATTATGAACTTTGATTTCCAAAATTCAAACAGTAAATGAGAACCACACCTGACATAAGTTCCACTGGTAATACTCACCACACAGCAATGAGCAAGCCTGCAAGCTGCCTGGAACCAACTCGTTCAAAAGTTGATCCTTCATCCAAGGTTTTCCCGATCATATCTAACCACCACTGCCCAACAGAACTCCCCTCCAGACCCACCTGAATTTAGACAAAAAAATGTATTTATATATAAAAAATGATAGGATCCAGTAACCCAATAAAAGAAAGTATATACATGAAGCATTTGGGAGTCATAGCAAGATACTTCGTAATGAAAATAACAAAAGTAGGAACAAAAAAAAACATCACATGGAAACTAATCGATTCTCCCCTCAAAATCAAGAGTAGCATTATGCCACATAGACGCACCCAAACAGGAGAATCATCTTTTTGGACACTGCAGAATAAAGGTATGGCTATGGCCTATTGGAAAAGGCTAGGCAATTCTACTCGGGCACCAATATGGTTCGTCCAAAAAAAAAAGAACACATTTGGATGCACTATGAATTCAAACAATAGGCTTTTAATATCATCATAACTCATACATCACATGGAGGTTTAGGAATGACTGCCTGTTCATAAAGGATATACAATGTCCAATGACGTGGTTATACCCCATCTATACCGAAGAACTTGAACACTCTTCAATGGTATTGTTCACCATGTCATATTTTGAAAATGCAATGCTGTACAAAACATGTTTATATCATCATCTAGAAAAAGGGTGTTAAGATCATATTTGTAATTCGTTAATTTTGTGAAATCATTTTATAAATATCAACCTATTCCATAGTCATGATGCTACAACATTGAAAATCCGAAAGCGTCAATAAAATGGAGGAGATTGTTCTTCAAGTTACACGCATCTTCTTGCTTAGTACAAAGGTAGTGACCTAAAGACGTTGGCACCCATGGTTTAATTCATTAGACTTGGGTGATTGACCTGTTAATGACTGCTAGGTGATTTTGAAAAAAAGTTTTTCTAAACCTTAAATGTGTTTTGAAAACATAGATTTAAATCATTAATCGGACCCCACTTAAGAATACCCTTTACTGCTTCACTCTTGGGCCACTCAAGTAGTCTTGAGACAACTCGAGTGCTCCTGAGGTCACTTGAGCGGTTCCTGCTCTACTACTATAGTTTGAATCCTTTTTTCATTACAGCAGTCACCACCTTCCCACCACTCTCCCACTGCTCAAGCGGTTGTCTACGAATTTTGGTTGACTTCATCTCCAAGACAAACCCTATTCCAAGCCTATAAATAGAGGGTGTTTTTCCTATGCTAGGGTAAGCCTCTATGTGCTAGAAAATACCAAAACCTTTCTAGAATGCTTCAAGAACAACCTTAAATCCCTAAGTCTAAAAAGGCTAACCATTTTGATTCTTCCATTCAACATCACCCATTGAAAAAAAAAAGGTCTTGATTGGTGTCAACCAAAACCACTTGAAAAAATGTGTATTCCAAAAGTCTTGGGTGTGAAGACTTAAAGATTGGTCAAGACCTAAACGAACCATTTGACAGAGAGTTCAAGTGAAGCTATCCATAAAATCAATGGGTGTATATAGTGGAGAGGACTATTAAAAGAAAGGAACATCTAACCAAGGGAAGTGGTTGAGGTATAAGTCTCAAATACTTGTAGACTAACCATGAAATAGTAGATTAGACTTTTGTGAACCCCGAGTAGTTTTCCACAGTTTTTCCTAAGAAGGATTTCGCGTCACCAATTACTTGTCCCTTTATTACTTTATTTGCTTATACACTTGCAATTGATTCACACACACACCGTGTGTTTAATGAATTGATTGTTAATTGTTTATCTTTCAAGTCATTAAATAGTAATTTTGGTGATTATGGCTTTGGATGAGATCGTCTTGTGAAATTGAGTGTTAATCTTTCAATTGACTAATTCCTACAACAATTCACATGACGTGTTTGGATTGGTCATGTTAAAAGGGGTTCTAGGGGCTAACTAATAAATTCACTTTGAATTTGGTAATTGTGAGAGAATTAGGTTGAAATTGGTGTTATTCCAAGCCGAATTGGAATTAGCCTATTCAAAACCCCCCCTTCCCTAGGTCTAGTGTGCGATTTCTCATGTATTTTCGAGTGGAAAGATCCTATACATGAAGTGTGAACTTTTTCTTACAAAAGGCAAAAGGCAACTGGAACACTACCAATGTCCTACGGTTTTTCACTGAAAATCCATTTCATGTGCACAAAAAACGAAACACACCACTAAAATACAATTTCAGTGCACTGCTCAAGGACAAACTTTCTGGCTGAAGCCCTAACTTTTTAATCGATTGACAGGTGCAGCCAAAAAGTCGCTCGGCAATCTTAAATAGGTGAAAAAGTTCATTTTGAAAATGTGGAAAATATCATCTCATCATTGATCATGGATTCTTTAGTCAACTTTCACAATATAATGTGCTTATAGTTTCTGTCACCACAAAATTATACAACCCAATGGCGTGGTTCACCTCTACTTACATTTATTTGCTCAACATATGTAACGTTGAGTCAATATTATGATACAGTCGGTTTCTTAGAAACGTACAAAATTAAATCTTTGACAATAGTATTTTCTTTATGATTACGAATTCATGCAACATCCATTTCCAACTTCAATATAATCCTATGAAAATCAGGTCTATTTATTCTTTGAAAACTAGTGTTAGAAAACATTAACTTAATAAAAGTTGCTTACACAGTGATAATCCCAACAGACAAACCAAAAACATTGAGCAACAAAAGTCCAGAATATCGTGCCAAGCGGTGCCACTTTTTTTTGGGGGGAGGGGTAGAGAGGGGGGGAAATCAAGATGTCTTACAGTTTCTTTAGCAGCAGACATTGCAAGAAAACCTGCACCCATTTCTACTTCCTGCAACCCAACAACAACAATGCCAACATCTGTGGCTGCAGAAGCTAGCCAGAATATAAGTGAATCAGGAGTGGCCCTTCCTTGTCCCACATTCCAAGTACCAGCCAATATCTTCAAATTTTCTAGCCTAGTATAGAGAAATTCTTTGGCAGCTAACTCTGAACATAATATGTTATCCAGAAGTCCAGGAGATACAATACTCCATCCACGTATACCACCATGATTGGCTAACGTGAAAACATAACCATCCCCCACAGCCATCCCTATTACAGGACTATTGTGAGCCACCCATTCTCCAAGCAAATTACCATCAAGATCCAGTACCTCGACAGTGCCACTCGCATACCCTACCCATATTCGTGAACCAAATGTACACAAGCAATGAACAGCAAAAGAATGGTACTGGAAATCTTGCAAACGGTTGCCATTTCCATCCCACTGCACAAGTAATCCATTTGCACAACCAACCCAGGTCATTCCATCAATTGTGGTGATCAATGCTTCAGTTCTGCGATTATCATCTCCAAAGGCTCCCTTTGCTGCAACTCGACGAACAGCATCAGCTGCTCCCATTATAGCATTACGTGAGCGCTGAAAGAAACTGAAGGAACTTTGTGGCTTATCCTTCTTTGAACCAGACATAAACTTCATCCCCAGCTCATCATCCAGTGTGGAATCCTGTCCCACTAACATGCTTTCAATCTGACCGTCTATATTGAAAACTTTCAACAACTCCCTTGTACGAGCATCCCTGGAGAATAGAAACTCATGGTGATTCAAGGCCCAGGGTATAAAACAAAAATGTCAGCACAGGAAGATAACATGCAAACCAACATGGAGATTAGCAAATATTAACATTTTT